>CM060874.1:9898391-10166437 GCA_030737845.1 Acorus calamus | reverse complement strand
TAACATAACTGTCACCCATCCATGAGGGTCTCGATAATTGCATATTTGCCGATTCATGTCTACCTTGAGAAGAATTAATATTATATGTACTATATCTTTTATTTTTTAAATTGAAGGTGATAAAAGTGATAAATCATCTTGGACAATTAAATTTAAACTATGTGCATAACAACGAACATAAATAAATAATTTCAAATTGGTTCCTAAAGACAAACAGCGTTTTAAATGATATTCAACTACATCTTTATTTGAAGCATTATCTTGTGTAATTGAAATTTTTTTTTGGGTTTTTTAATTTTAAGTTCTTGCAAACATTCCTATTTAGGAATCGATCTCTCACTTCTTTGTATTTTGGTTTTAGTCCCCAGATTTAAAGGATATGTTCATTTTTAGTATATGGGAGGGACCTATCCCTAAATTATTTGGTTTTCTTTTTAGTCCCTAAGACGGACTAAAAGGGAACATATCCTTTAAATCTAGTGACTAAAACTAAAATACGAATAAGTGAGGGATCGATACCTAAATATGTATGCTTACAGGACTGAAAACTAAAAAACCCTATTTTCTTAGTTAGTATCCCAACTTATAAATTCTTCATGCATTGCCTTTGTAATTGTTAAACCAGTATGTGTGATTTCAAGCATTTTGAAAGATATTATTCTTTCATTTAATTTTCAATCTTGATCTATATAATGTGCTGTTATAGATTAAAAAAAATCAATATTTTGAATAGATGTGCATAAATATGAAGTTACAGAAATATTACATTCATAATTTTTTTTTAAACGATTTTAATAATTCATTTTCAAGTTTCAACTAAAAAATGTTTCATTACATCTTTTTTAGTAGTAGAAGCAGAAAAATCTTTATATTGTGGAGATAAACCTATTTGTACCATCCAGTAAAATCATGTTTTTCTACAAAAGTAAATGATTGTGTTGCTTAATCATTAATCTACTATTTTTTCATGTGCATGTGCTTTATCATATCAATATGCAATTACATTATCAGTAACATTTTTCTTTGACAGCATTTGAAATCTAATATCTATTTTATTTTTTTACAAAGCATTTATCTTTATGTCTCTTAAGATGACTAATACTTTGAGATGCTAACATTTTATTTTTTTCATTTTTCATAGTTTTAATTAATTCAAAAAAATTCCAAATAGCAGATTTAGTTTTTCTAGATGAAGATGTTATACACTAGTAGAAGAAGATACTGGATTTGAAGATTGCATAGAAGGAGATCTAGTAGAATCATCAACTTGATTGTGGACCATTACAATTACTAGAATTAGATGATAAACACCAATTTAATAAAAAAGAGCTTGCTAAGAGTTTTAGAATTTGTTGAGAGATTAATGGAGCGTTTATTTAGAGTTAGAGAGTATTTCTTCAAATATTTGAAAATTAAAAAAGTTGATTGGGAGATGATACTTTTGATTGAGGATGAATTGTTGAGATGAACATGAGGATGAATATGATATTCTTCTATTCATAGGGCCCAAAAAAAAAAAAAAAAAAAATTAAAAACACCCGAACGCCAAAGCTCCCTCTGGGTGCAACGGTCAGGAGGGGCTCCAACTCTGCAAAAAATAACAGAGGGTGCCCCCCAACTCTGTGTTTTTAAATTTGGCAGAGAGTGCCAAATTTTAAAATAATAACAACAACAACAACAACAATAATAATAATAATAATAATAATAAACCAACAGTCATCCCGACCATTGGATTTGGAGGGGCATGATCCCCCCCAACTCTCTCCGCTTGGTAACAAGATTTGGGCGGATTCCGCTTTTTGAAAAGCTAAAATCTCAAAATCGTCAGTCAAACGGGTAGGATTCTGGCGGAATCAAAAGCTGTATTCCTTTTAATTTCTCTCTCGAAATCCGTTTTTTTTAAATATCAAAATCAACGATTTTTTGTCGGAATCGATTTTTTGAATTGAAAAGAAACTTTTTCTACTAAACATTAAGCTCCTTCTAAATATTGATTCCTGAATTAAAAAAAAAGCATTCCAAAAAAGTCAAGGTCTAAAATCATATTAAAAAACAGCTTTATTCCAAAATCTACTTTTCAATCTGTGTTTCCAAACGGATTAGAAAAAGCAGAGACTATAACAAGTCTCTGCTGAGTATAGATACCTGTCAACTCTATGACAAGTTTACGTAGGGCCCAAAAAAATAAAAAATTTAAAGGGAGAGGAGACTGCTCCCATAAGCAGGCCTGAGCCGGGTCTGTCCTCAACGGGCTCGGTTTTGACCCTATAGGCCCGGGTCAGGCTGGTCGGATTTTCGGCCTTGAGCAAAATGATGGCCCTATATTGAGAGGGGCATGTTTAGTCTCATATTGGAATATAAAAGAAGGATACTTCGATGAATTTTTATCAATGCATATAGGACTGTAATTGAGGCTAAAAAAAACCTGTGTTTAGCACCACTCATAAAAGAATAGAAAGAAGTCTTGGAAACATTGTCTGACAGAGTATTTGGGAATGAATGGGCTGGCTCAACGGCAATTTATAAAGAGTGTTGTTACACTCAATTTTTTTCTCAGTCCAAAACATAGTCCTATATACCACTATAGAAATCTAGTGAAATATATACTTAGTTAGATGTTGTATATACCATATTAAATATTTTTTTACATTTATTAAAAATGAGTTCGTTCAATTCGAAATGGAGCGATATACACTTTTATCAAAACATATACCTCATTATATGATATTTATTTAAAAAAAAAACATATGAGGTCTGAGTTTTGGTTGATGATTGTGACCGAGTTTAACATTTTCCATTTATAAATGGGTTTTGGGCTTTTTGGGCTTCAAAAATGTCATTGCTGTCATTTTCGCTGCAGGGAAAATTCATACTTTGTTTGGAGGACTGAAACACATAGTTAATGAAGTATATATCATTTTTAAAAAAATACATAGTGAAATGAATTAAATGTATACTGACATAGTAAAACATAAATTATTAGATTATTTTATATACTATTATAGGTGATGCAAGAATAACAGTAGAAATCAAAAAAAAAAAAAGGGAGAAAATTGATATAATTTCATGAAAACTTATGAAAATCGAAAAAAATTTCAATGAAATTTAAAAATCGTCTTAAGTCCTTGAAATCTTCTTAAAATCACAAAAAGATCATGTGATTATCTAAAAGTATATGCTGATGTATTTAAATTTTATTAAACAAATTATAGTTTTCTACTCAAGGTCTTATGTTTTTTATTACTAGTAATTTTAAGTTGAAAATGTATTATGGAATTTTAATTTGATTTTTAAATTGTTTCTCTGATTTTGTAATGAAATTGATGAAATTGTAATTTTTTTTCCAGTCTTTGTCATGAGATTAAAAAGGTGAAAATGTTAAAAAAAAGTTCAATTTTGTAGATAAAATGAGGTTCAATGACTATTTTTTTACGGTTGATGATTACATTTCAGGAGATAAGGATGTTAAAAATGACGGGGGTATTTTAATTTTACAAAAGGACTAAATTTGATTTTATAAAGTTTGTAAGGGTTGAATCCGATTTTTATAAGTTTCTAGAGACTTATTTCGATATACTTTTGATTGGAGAACTAAATTCATTAACCATATACACTTTATGAGGATCTAGTTCAATTTTTTTTATATTACCAGAACTTTTTGTGATTTTAAAAAGATTTAAGGAGAAGATATTTAAAAAAAATAAAAAGATTGACGGTAGAACTAGTAATGTTTTCTTTGATTCTTGTACGAGAATGCCTCTTGAGAAGCTATATTAGAATCATTTGGAAGGCCATAAATGGGGCCATTTTCATTCACCATACTGTTCTTCACTCTTTTAAAACTGCTCATAAACCTTTCATGGATGAAACTCTGACAAACACCAACTTAACCAGAGAAAGCAGAATAATATATATACATGTATAGAAATTGTTAGTCTAAAGAGTTGTGTTATTGTGCAATTCAATTTCAATCGCCACAGAGAGATTTCTACACATTAATTCCATGAATTCCATATATAAAGCTGCACTTATTCCAGAATTACAACCCATCCGGCCACCACAGAGATGATTGAATAACAATCTTACCAGAAATAATAAAAAGATGATTGAATTACAATGACCCAACAGAGGAAGAAATAAAAATTTAAAGCTTCTTCAACAACCCCTGAGCCAGCTTCAAGTAGTCCCCATACCTGCCACCCCCGAGTGACTGCTACCGCTGCTCGAGTGGGCCGAGTGAACACCTCCACTGCTGGCAGCGGCGGCGGTTGATGGGATGACTGGGAGGAGTGGTATTGGTGGAGATAGGCCTCGGCCTTGCTGATGTACTCACCGAAGCTCTTCTATATCAGCTGTCGCACCAGCTACGCGTGCCATGTCGACCTTTTGTGAGTCGTGGGAGAGAGTGGCCTTGGCTGGCCCTGCCACCACCTTGGCACTTGATAGGAGCTCGGCCTTTGATGGTGGTGGTTTTGTGTGGTGAGAGCTGGGCTTGGTGTTAGATGGTTTTTCCATGTTATCTTGAGGGGATAACAAGGATGTTATGGAACATCTTAAATGGGCACGTGCCATGGCAGGTATAATCTGATTCAAGAAGAATATATCAATGAGTTGCATGTTATATTGAAAGACATTAATCATTTTTTGTTTATTCAAAACATGAAAAACAGAACTAAATTAAAAACTCGAAATATTCACAATTGGATAGTACTGTTGCTTATGTTGAAAATGAAGTGCTGCTGATAGTATGTTGTTGAGGTGCTGAATGTGAATGATGTGCTGAATACATAATGTTGCTCGTGTTGAATGTGAATGTCAAGTTACTGACTTACTGTTGATACTCCAACCCATAAAAATCATCTCATTCCACTCAAACTTAAAAGATAATCATGAAACCCATCACCACCAAAGTATAAATAATATGGGGAGAGAGATGGGGAGCATCGGTCAGCGGTGGGCAGAAGGTGAGACTGTGAGCGATGAGAAGGGGGTGGTGACAGTTACTAAAGGTCGGAAGTACAAATCACATTCGATTCCAAGAAGGTTGAGACTGTGTGAAAGGTTGGAGACATTTATACATTTAGTTGCGTCTCTGTGCTAGAGTTTCTAGCAGTCCACATGGTCAACCAGAAAAGCAAGTGTATCACTAGGCCTGTCAACGGGTCGTGGATCGATCCGGATCCGACCCGATAAAAGATGTAAAATACCTAATTCGAAAGATCCGAGACCTGATATGGCCCTGACCCGAAGGATCTGACCATACAAACATGATAGGTCCGGGTCTATCCCAACCCGATCCCATGGACCCATTGGACCCGATACTATTTTAGGTATTGGTTAGGAATACTAATAATGAATAATAATCCTTTAATTTTTTTTTTTATGATCCAACCTAAGTATCCATTACCCAAGTAAGTATCTATTTTTCAAGCCCGCACAAGCCCACTGTATCAATAACCATTTTCGAGGACCCAGACAAGCCCACTATATCAAAAATAACCTGTTTCATTGAGTCTGTCCATCCCAATTCCCAACGAGTGAAAAAAACAAAAACAAAATAAGTGAGATTCACTTTTGCATCCTCATCACAGTCGTCCATCACATATTAGAAAAGAAATTCCCACAGGTCTCCCCTCTCTCTCCATGCCGCCGCAACAAAAAAATCTAAACAAACCCTAGCAAACCTCCCACAATCCAATCACGCCTCTCATTTCAACTTTGCTCCGGCGACAACAACTACACCTCCCACAGCCGCATCGCCTCCGACCTCCTCTGATGTCCCCATCACTGGCCCTCAACGCCTCCACCAACGGCGGCTTCTACAGCGTCTCCACGGCCGACGACTCTGTCTACGCCCTCGCGCAATGCTTCCGTGACGTCTCGTCCAGCAAATGCTTCGCGTCACTGCCCGTCACGCACGCAGGCTGTCCTCCGCTTTAAGTACTGCCTCCTGCGCTACTCCAATGCAGTATGTCTGGGCCGACCCGGGCCCGACCCGGGTCCGGGTCCATCAATGCCTGGGTCCGCCGGGTCATACGCAGGACTCAAGCCCGGGTCGAGTCCGGGTCCACTCCGACCCGGTTCGGACCCGACCAGTTTACAAGCCTATGTACCACGCAGTGGTTTGAAATTGGTATACTATATTTATAAATAAGAAATTTAAATAAAATATATTTTATTTAATTTTATATAAATCCTTTTTTTGTTTTTTTTTATTAAAAAAATCTGCAATAAAAAAATCTTGAAAATAATGCAATGGGAGTTACTAAAAAATATGTATATCTTTTGTTTATAAAAAGAAAAAATATATATATTTGTGACTTTTTTTCATTGCCAACAAAGACAAATGCACGAGTGATATTCATTTAGGCAGTAAGAAACCAAGTTGCTGCTTGAATTGGTTGACAAGACAATTTACAATTAATAAATTGAGTTTGAGTGGTAACATTAGTTCTAATAAATTGAAAATTGTGATTGATATAAAGAAACCAAATATTTATATCTATTTTAAGTAATAATCTTTATTTTTTTTTAACAATGTGTAATATATAACATTTTTTTTATGAAAATAAGTGAATTTCATTTATTTGAGTTTATATATTTCATTTATACTTTCGTAAATGTACATGTATTTTAAAAAAAAACTAAAATATTGTTGGAATACAAATGAAACGGTAAACAAAATTGTACTTAATTTTCTCTAAGGAAAATGATACGTGTAGTCTCATTTGCAGTCTGCACTTCTTTTTTTTTTGAAAAAATTAATTCGGGGTCCATCTGATTACCCATATGTTATTTTTAGGTTCTTAAAATTTTTAAGTCATTTTAGTTGGATGTTGTTAGTTCACCAATTAGTGATAACGAAAATGTTCTTGCCCAATGATCTTATGTATTGTTAGTATTTTCGTGTACATTATTAAGTATCTCCAGTACACTATTAATACTCTCGTATACATTGTTAACCTTATTTGAAGTATCCACATTTTAATAGTTGAACTTACATATTTTAATATTTGGATTTTAGAAATATTCCATTTATGAAGATACATATCTTGAAATTTGGAATCTTTTTTATTGTGTGTAAAAGGGGGAGAGAGAGGGGGGTATAAAATAAAAGGAGAATACAAGGGTAAAATGGGAAAAAGGTAAAAGATTGGATAAAAAGACCATAAAAATAAATTCAATAATTTAGGGACCTAAATTTTTTTCAAAAGTGCCAGGACCTAAGAAAAATAAGGGGGTGATTTGGATGACCCGTAATTAATTTCTTTTTTTATATATTAAAGTTAGTTAATTAATGAATCACATTCTTTTATGAAAAATGAGGTACATATTCATATGCATTGAATGCATTTTTTTTTTTACATTTTGCATAATACAGCATATGCTAAGATAGTAGAATATGTACTATGTTATGTATTGTGTTAGTGACGTAACTACTGTAAATGAAGTTACAAATCTGATTGAATATACAATTTATACATTTTTGGGTTCCGGTTCATCCTAGTAAAGGCCCAACTATGAGTGTTGTTATGCCCACCCCACCTATCATTCACCCAAACTTATTGGGGGTGGGGTGAATGAAAAAGAGAAAAACGACGAAAGAAAAAAAAAAAAGAGAATGAGAAAGAAAGGAAGGTAGAGGCGTGGAGGGCAGCGGTGGGCAATGAGGGAGGCCAACCGTCCTTTTATGGACCACTGTCATCTCTGCTCACTTTTTTTCCCCTTATCTATTGTTGCACTCATTTGTCTCTCTCTCTCTCTCTCTCTCTAACACTGCACCGTCACCCAACGCTCTATCTCTAATTCTCTCTTTTTCTTTAATATCCTCCCCACCAAAAAAATTAAATATTTTATTGGGGTGGGGACACTGCGAACTGGTGTGACTAACCGTTCCCAACATATTCAATCATATTTCAATAAATACTAAATTTTGAAATAAAAAAAAGAGAATATATTCTGAAATCCTATTGGGCAAACCCCATTTAATTGCGCTATATAAGGAAAACCACGTCCCTCACCACCCAATTAAGAAACCATGCATCACAGCATTCACTCAAATTTACTCCTTTTATTATACATATATTCAAAGAATATCCTTGTCAAAATCACCACAGATAATTAAAAAACTATACTCTTCCTTTAATTCTCCCCAATTTATCACCTCTCCTCCTCCTCCTCCTCCTCATCTCATCATCATCTACATGAAAAACATGAAAAACATTAAAGGCAGTACCCAAAACACACCCCTTGGAAAAATCTTCTATTTCTTCTCACTAGCATCTATTGTATTTGTTTACCTCATCATCTATCCTCCAAGACCTTCCAACACCACCCTCATGGAAGACATCACACAAGAGGCTCTCCCCGCCAAGCAAGACAAAGAAAGGTACATGACAACCTTACATGTTTTTTGTTATCACAAGTCAGTCTATATTATTAGAGACTGTTCAAATATGATGAGATCGAGTCCGCACTGAGTCCTACCGCTTTTGATGTGTAGACAGTAAATGTGATCTGTCCAAGGGTAGATGGATCAGGGACCTCAGTGGATTGGTGTATACGAACGAGACTTGCCCGACGCTCCCCGTGTCAAAGAATTGTGGAAGGCATGGCAGAACGGACACCGAGTACTTGCAGTTGAGGTGGAAGCCTGACGAGTGTGAGCTGCCAAGGTTTCAGCCTGAGAATTTCCTGAGGTTGGTCCGGGGGAAGAAGATGGCAATCCTTGGTGACTCTGTTGCTCGGAACCAGATGGAGTCCTTGCTTTGTCTCTTGTCTCAGGTAATGCAGAATTATGTTTTATTATGTATATATAATAATATGTTTGAAAATTCATCAAGAAGGATTAGATATTATGTGATCAAATTTTTCTAGAACAACATTGGATGCATTTTGGGGAAAAAAAGAGAAGAAAATGTTGACATTACTATTCAAGGTAGTTAAATTTGAATTTAGGGTTAGTGAATAATATTAAATTTTAAACTTATGAAGTGAAGTAAGACATCATGGGAACACAAATTTTTAAACCTAGCACCCATGACTTTCACCACTACCGAAGTTGCCCGCCACCTCCCCACATCAATCCCAAGCATTTTTTATTTTTTATGAAACGGTTGACAGATGCCCTAATTTTATTCTTAAAATTCGACAAAAACTCAAGGCATACAAAACTTAAAAAGAAAATATCCCAACCAAGGACCGACAGAAGAAAGTTCTAACAAGTACCCCGATTCTAAAAAAAAAACCTCCTACTTCTTAATCAAAAGTTGCCCCCTCCCCCTCCTCAAAAACTCACCCTCATTGCCCTCCCACAAGAGACACCCTAATGTTTTATAAATCCCGCCACCATCTCCCATACATCCTTTCCCACATGAAACTTATCAAAACCTCTCCCACACTAATAAAAAAAACCATTTGACTAGTTAACCTCTTAAATTCACTTGATTGACCATTAACACTTTTTGTAAGTAAAAATAAATAAATAAAAAAAAAGTTGGGTCTTATTTTCAGCGTAGATATATAAAAACCCAAGATCAATTAACGTAGTCTAAAACATATAAAAAAATCTAAGCGTTAAAATCTCATAAACTCTTTAAATTCACAAAGAATCCTTGAATCCACGAGCAAGAAAATCCTAAAAAGCTGGAAATTCATAATATTGTTGACCATAAACTAAGAACCCTATATTACAAGATTCCCTATACTAAATAACATAAACTTTAAAAATGACTAAAAATAGTAAAAATCAAAATTAATTGTAACTGAATCTATGGGTTCCTAGATGATTATAGGAATTGATAGAGATCAATTATTTGTTATGAGAGAGATCACAAATCTAATCTTATTAAAATTAGTAGAATCGCTAATTTGAAGACCTATATAAATGAATTTTGGAAAACTAATCATTGTTAGTTGTACAACAACTAATCCATAAGATCTCATCGATATCTTTCTTCATATAAAATTTCGTGTGATTTTGAGATCGTGGCCCTTGATTTGTAATTTATTTGGTGGATCTCTTCTAGTGGTCCTATTTGCATAATCTGTCATATATCATCAGTGAACTTAACTAAGATCAATGAAGGCATGCTTAGGGAACCCCCCCCCCCCCCCCCCCCCCAAAAAAAAATGGTGGTTATATATGTTTTGATGAGATATTTATATTATATACATTTATTTAAATCATGAAGTCAAATCCTGATTTTAATTATTATATCTTTCGATATTTAGAAGTTGATAATTCAAAGTAGTGTCCATATTTGTATCATGTCACGGATCCGAGTATTAAAAAAATGTACTTTCCAGTCATGTTTCACTACTTTCGCATGTTTTATCTATTTTGATATTTAATAGAACAAATCTTTTAGGATTGTTTAAATATGAATACAATATTTCGTTAAACATTTGTGGAAATTTCTTAGTCACTTTATATGACAATTTTTTAATAAAAAGAATAAGACATGAACATTCACATAGCATGGCATTAAATAAATAAATAATCTGGCAAAATAATAATCTAGATTGTTTAAAGACAAATTTATTGTTGGTTATAAATATATGTTTTCCTAAGATGTATAACCTTAGTTATGATGTGGAGGCTTGATTTTTTTTTTTTTTTACTTGGTAAATGAAGTTGTATTTCCTTGCAAAACTTACAAATGTACAATAGTATTTTGTAACAGTGTGAGAAGATCAGCAGGGGGAAGGGGATTTAGAGTAGTCAAGTTGACTCTCTATTACAAAAATTGGCAGTGGGGACTAGGAAGATCACAGAAAACAGAGTATGATCCTATGCCTACGAGTAGATCAACTCAGCCGGATTTATGTAAAGCCAGTCGGCCCTTTTTGGAATTGAATCTTCAGAGACTTTCAAAGAACAAAGGATGTTGAAAGTGGGGCCTGATGTCCAGCAATAAAAAGAGATTCATCCTCCCGCAGTGAGAGGTTCAGCCCGTCCGAATCTGCACAGAACCTTCACGATCCTCTTGGATTAGTTTCTTCATAGACTCCCAAAAACTAGAAGGGCTGAATGTTGATTTTCCCATGGGAGACTGAAGAGCAACAAGCAAGTCAGCTGCTCGATTTCCTTCATGGAAAACGTGGGAGATCTTCCAATCAAGGAAAGAATTAGTGATACTACGCAAGGATCGAATGTCCATCAGGGCTGTCCAAGGAATGGTACCTTTGCCACTAGCTCAGGCGATGGCTGTAGTCGAATCAGTTTGACTCCAAACTTTTTGAGCCCTAGCTCTAAGCGCCAGTAGCGCACCCTCCACAACTCCTCTGAGTTCAAGGATATTGATCGAACAAGCCCGGATTCTGGCAGAAGATGCTTGAACGCAGTCCCCATCAGCATTGCGGAGTAAAGCCCCATAGCCAAATCTATACTTCGAATGGGAGCCATCTGAGTTTGCTTTGAACCATCTTGATGGAGGGGCAGACCATGTTACTGGAGTTAATGTAATTGGTTTATCCTCAAACAGGACACCAAATACGCGTGTAATTTGAGGAGCAAGAGGGGAGTCGGAATTTTCCAAATTGCTTCTCTGTAGTCTAGAAGTAGTAGCTTGGATTATTCGACGAACCACTATGACTTTGCTACACCTTTTATCCTTGAAAATCCTTGAGTTACGCTCTATCCAGATAGACCAGAAGGTCTGGGTGAGGAGAAATAAAAGAACCATCCTTTCTGAAGGAGATTTGGCGAGAGAAACAAACCAACTAACATGTTCTGCTAAGGTGTGAACCCGTTTTTTCCTCAAACCCAAAGAATTTAGCAGAGCATTCCAAACATAAGCAAAAAAGGAACAATGGATGAAGAGGTGCTTGGCCGATTCTCTTTCAATATTGCATAACCCGCAGGTACCAGACGCTGATAGGCCTCTAGAGTGGAGACGAGCATGAGTGGGAAGCCTGTTTAAAATGGCCTGCCAGCTGAGAAATGAGTGCTTCTGCACTTGAATTGGATGCCAGAGGAATTGGGGCCAAGAACAAGTAGACGACTGGCTGAAAGCTTTCCAGGCTATAGATGTGCTAACTTGCCCAGATTTGTGGCCTTTCCACACCATTATATCTGAATCACGGCCACCCACTTCAAGGTCAGTGATGATATCCCAGACATAATCGAAAGAAGCTGGCCACCTTCCAGGTTTATTCCAATTACCATTCGAAATAAGGGAATGCACTGAAGTTGATCTTGGGGAACCCCAAAGAAAAGACACGGTTCCATTGAAGTGATGAAGGCCGAATCCTTGTAACCACGGATCTTTCCAGAGATTAATTGAATGACCATCAAAGATGATATATCTGACATCTTTTTGGATCCAATCCCGAGCCTTTATAATTCTACACCAGGACCATGAGCAAGAAGTGGGAGGTTGAATAGTCCATATGTTTCCTTTTGAAAGATATCTCTTCTGTATCCAGTGAGGCCACTGAGAAGGCTTGCAAGACGCTACTTCCCAAAATCTGGTACCGATAGCCGCTTCATTCCACTGAACATTGCGCTTAAGTTTCAGACCGCCCGCAGTAACCGGGGAGTAGATGGTAGACCATGCAACCTGGTGTTGTTTTTGGGTTCCCTCTTCCCCTGACTAGAGGAAACTCCGCATTAATTTTTCAAGATCCTTGACAGTTCTTTTTGGGAGAGCAAATCCAGAGGTCCAATAGTTGAACTCTACCCGCTTTAGAAAGCAAGAACCCAGTCCAAGATTGCACCTTTCTGTGGACTTTATCTAAAAGGGGTAGGCACATGGAGTGGGTGAGTGCACCTGTAAAGAGAGGAACACCAAGGTATCTGACCGGAAGTTTATGAATAGGAATCCCCATAATAGATGAGAAATTTGAATGTCCCTCGTTTGTGAAGATCTGACTTTTTTCTGGATTGAGATGAAGACCAGAGAAACTAGAAAAATTCTCAAACATGGAGCGGAGAGAAGAGGCTATCTCAACAGTGGCATCCGAGAAGAGAATAAGATCATCAATGAAGCAAAGGTGCGAAACATTGAGACGAGAGGGTATGGATTTACCGACCCTTCCAATGGCCACTTCATTATCAATAATGGTGGAGAAAGCCTACATTGCAATCACAAACAGTAATGGGGAAAGGGGGTCACCTTGACGAATGCCACAAGAGGAGCGGAAAAAACCATGCGGACTACCATTTATTAGCACAGAAAAGGAAGCAGTAGAGATGCATTGATGTATCCATTGCATCCAAGTGGCCGGAAAACCCATGTTCTTCAGAATAGCCATAAGAAAATCCCACCGGATGCTGTCGAAAGCTTTTCGCAGGTCCACCTTGGTGCAGACCCTTCCATTAGAAGACGGGACGTGGAGGTAGCGAGATAATTCATGGGCCAATAGAATGCTGTGAACTATGTTGCGTCCTTTGATAAATGCCGACTGATTAGGGCTGATCAGATTTGGCAGAACTTTCTATAGTCGAGTGGCCATGATCTTAGTGGTTGTCTTGAAAACTACATTGCACAAAGAAATGGGGCGGAGATTCCCAAAGGAATCATCCAACTTTGTTTTTGGAATAAGAGCAATAAAGCAGTGGTTGATTGATTTGAGCAAATGGCCTGAAATAAAGAAGGATCGAATAGCAGATAAAAAATTATCTTTAATAAGAGTCTAAAATGCTTGAAAGAAACGGGCAGAGAAGCCATCCGGCCCTGAACTACTGAGAGACTTGAGAGAAAATAGGGCGGCTTTAATTTCATCATCAGAAACATCTGCACAGAGGTCTGCAAATAGGGCGGCTTGAATTTTCATCAATATTTAAGTTTCGATTTGTGTTGCTAGACCAAATTACTTAACAAGGAGGTCTATTCCACAGAAATCAAGTGTATATTATATAATCTTATAATGTACACAGGACAAATTATATATTTTTAGGATGCATATATTTCATGAAAGTACCGTATATAATAAATATTCCTGTACATTGTTACACTGTGTATATAATCATTTATACTTCACAAAACTTGATGTATTGTGGATGGTTATGAGATGTCTTACATTGTTACACTGTATCCTTTTTTTTTTGCTGTTACTTTTAGTTTCTTTCTGGTTAGGATTAAAAGAATTCAACATTTTCTGGCGTTGCTTCTTGAGAAACGGGCAGCCAGACATGTTGAGAAATTTTGTATGTCAATAAGTGATTGTTTAATTTTCATCTTTTCACTATTCAACAAACATCAATTCATTTTTTATATGAATGAAGAAGTCAGTCCAATTAACTTCCACAAAATATACTTCTCATGAGTTATACATGGCCTGTGCAGGCAGAGACACCAATAGACACATACAAGGACTCGGAAGAAAGAGACCGGACATGGCACTTCCCAACCCACAACTTCACTCTCATGGTCATATGGACCAGGTTCCTCGTCACCACAACCGAGCGCCTCGCCAACGGAACCCCCTCCGCTGTCTACGACCTCCAAATCGACAGCCCCGACCCCGCCTGGGCCTCCAAACTCCCCTCCCTCATCGACTACATCGTCATCTCCAACGGCCACTGGTTCTTCTGACAGCTCTACCTCCACGACAACAACAGCAACAACCTCATCGGATGCGTTTTCTGCCCCGAACCCGATATTAACCACATCGGCCCGGCCCACACCATCGCTATGGCCCTCCGGACCGCCCTCACCTTCTTGAAGAAGTACGAGAAACAGACGACGACCATAGTTAGGACGTTCGCGCCTTCGCACTTTGAAAACGGGGTGTGGGACACCGGGGGCACGTGTAACCGGACCGTGCCGTTGGGAGAGGGGGATGTGGACTGGAAGGGGTATGAATTGGAGGTGAGAGGGGGTCAAGTGGAGGAGGTTGAGAGGGTTAGAGTGAGTGGTGGGTATAGTAGGGTTGGTGTTGTTGATGTTACAAAGATGATGTTGGTGAGGGCAGATGGGCATCCTGGGGTGCATTGGGACAATCAGTACTCGAAGGGGTATAGTGACTGTGTGCATTGGTGCTTGCCAGGGCCGATCGATGCTTGGAATGAGCTTTTGTTGGCCGTGATCAGTGGTCTGTCCTAGGTTTTGCTGGCTTTTGGTTTTAATGGTTGATCATTCATTCTTTTTGAATCGGGAAATGCAGTAGGAGAGGTTTGGTGGATTCCTGTTTGGCATGTTGTGTCAATGAACATTCATCTGTTTAATTTATTGTTTAATACATAAATAATAATATACTGTTTTGAAGTTTGTGTTGTTGTCCAGTGGTGTCTAGATTATGGGCTTTACTTGCAGACGCTTCCGAAAACCGTTGCGGTTTAGATCACTGGAGGAATTATGGGAGATGTCGCGTCGCATGAGAAAGAAGAATGACCGAATAAAGCGGGGTTGGTGTGGTTCTCGGTTATTCCGGCGGGAGCAGAATGATATGGAGGTCGAAGAATGCTGTTATCTTCAAGAGAATGATCTTGTATTTCAAAAACCTTGGGGAGATCACGATTTAAAGCATCGAAGATTGGGGTGTAGATACTCCAATTTTGATCGTCCAAATAAAATAATATTATCTCAAGCGATATTTAAAATAAACCACTTTTATATTATAAATAAAAACTACTTAGGGAAATTAGAGGGAAGAAAGAAAAAAAAAAGACTTGGCCAACATTTAGAAAAATCAAAAGGCTAGAAATAGGGTGGCAACTCCAAACTAGCCGCCTCTCCCCGTTGGCTCACTTCAACAAACCATCCCCCAACCGCTTCTCTCAGATGTGATATAAAATTGGCATTAAATGATGTCATTGTGACGGTTTGGTTCTATTAACCGCCCCTCACTCATGGTTCACTCCAAGCAACCGCTCCATTCCACCGACTGTCAGAGATGGGACATATGGCAAATTATGATGGAAAGCAGGTTCTTAAACCCAACCGTTAGGACTCTAACGGCTCAAAACAAGTAACCGCCCCATCCCTTGATAAAATATCTAGACCAAATTAGGGGGGAAGTCTTATTCAAATCCAGCCTATTACTCAATTCAATCTATTATCCAGTGGTAATTCCCTTGTATCACTTTTACTATAAATAGCGTTGAATCAAAATATTTTTCATTCATCCACCATAATCAGCATCAATACCAATACACACACATCTTCCACCACTTGAAACTTTTGAAAGAGAGAAAGAGAGCATTAACTCAAAGAGAAGGAAACTTATTTCCTACCAAAATCCACTCTCCAAAAAAATCCACTCCCCATTGTTTAGAGCCCAGATCACCCTAGCCAAGCCAAATCCAAACTCATATGATGTAGCGCGATTATGGACTGTTCTATCAACATTGAAGACTATCAAATGGATGATGATGATTGATTTGCAATTTTAATAATTTTTTACTTTGTTAAAAACAAATTATGTTTAGAATATGAATTTGAATATATATTTGAATTTTTGAATTTGATTTCAAATTTGGATATAATTAGAATTATTTGTGATTTGAAAGATTTAGATATTTACTGAGATCTTAGTTTGTTAGAACTTTATGTTCTATAATAGATTTTGTAATCGCAAAATTAATTAAGAAGAGCATTTATTTAATATAATTTTTTTTTATTGTATTTTGTTATCCTAGGAGGATTCACTACATAGATTTTCCTTTGTTTCTGGCATTCTTAGGAATCATCACACTCGTTGAAACCCATCATCATGGTATTCTTCGCGAATCAATGGCGTTATTAGAGCCTGCAGGTCTTGCATCCGTCAAGAAGTTGATCGGGTCAGCAGAAGAGCATAGGACTATGCTGTATCAATTGGAATCAGAGCATCATCAATTCGTTGAAATAATTCAGTATCCTATTTATCTATCCATTTCCCATATTTACCAAAAAATAAACATTTATTCCCATCCGTCCAACTCCAAGCCCCATCAAAACCATTTTCCCTCAAAAATCATTCCCTTCATTTATCTTCCATCCAATCTGTAAATAAATAAATAAATAAATTCAATTTACCTATGACCCCCATGTTCCATACTCCCCCATGTATATAACTAAAAAACCCACATAACATATTCCTGCCACCAGTCAATCTGTAGCCCCTATCCTAGGTAACCAGAAAAAAAAAGAGAAGATACCGCAGAGAAGACGTCCTCTTAGCGAAGCTTACAGTCATGATGAAGCCCAACAGTTCACTGTCGATGCAATGAACAAGCGATTCGATGCGCTAACATAGCAAATGGAGGCAATGATGGCATTTATACAAGTTGGGAACGACCACAAACTCCACAATATGTGGAGGAGGAGCCTATTGTTAGTGATTTCGACATCCCGTTCGAAGAGGCTAACCTTCTACCTATTTTCTATGAAGAGATTGAAGATGTGAACCTTCCACCCATCTTTGATGAAGAGATTGAAGATGCGAACCTTCCACCTAACTTCGATGAAGATATTGAAGATGCGAACTTTCCACATATCTTCAATAAAGAGATTGAGGACGCGAACCTTCCACAAATCAATAATGAAGTGATCGAGGAAGCAAACCTTTCACCTATCTTCGAAGAAGAGATGGAGGAGACCGAGCCCAAGAGTTCCCCTCAAATATTTGACACCATTCAATTCACTCGTACTTCTTCACCATCTAAAAAATCATCACAAGAAGCATTTCACACATGAACCATCATTTTGAGGATCCATTCGTTTCAGAAATCATGGTTTACAACTCCTAGATTATTTATATCAAATCCGTGCAAGGAGCAATAGCATCAACCACTCGAGGTAGACCCTAGTTGCATAAAAATCACAGGTGAATCACGTCATCAAATACTTGGAATACATAACCAACTTCTTCAACTAAACTCGAGGATGAGTTTTTCTCAAGAGGGAGGGAGGGAATGATGTAGGCGATCATAGGCTATTCAATCGACAGTGAGGACTACCAAATGGATGATGATGATTGATTTATAATTTTTGAGTTTGTTAGGATTTCTTTTCTATTTTTAGAATCTGAATTTGAATTTAGATTTGAATTTTTGAATTTGACTTACAATTTGAGTTTAGTTAGAATTTAGTTATATTTATTTGTGATTTGAAATATTTGATTTTGATGCAGCGTTGAATTACAATCTTCTGCTAACCCGATCAACCTTGAGTGATGTGAGATTTGCAGTCTTTAACGACAATGTTGATTCGCAAAGAATACCAAAACGATGTGCCTCAATGATCTGTTGATTCTTAAGAATGTCGAAAATGATAGAAAATCTATGTAGTAGTTAATCCTCCTAGGATAACAAAATATAATAGTGAAAATAAATAAATTCTATTAATCAAATCTTCTTAATTTTTTTTATTACAAAGTCTATTTATATAACACAGAGTCCAAACAAACCAGGATCTCAACAATATCTAAATCCGATGTAACGCTATCATGAACCGTTCGGTTGATATTGAGGATTACCAAATGGATGATGATGATTGATTTACAAATTTAATCATTTTTTAGTTTGTTAGGATTTCATTTCTATTTTTAAAATCTGAATTTGAATTTATATTTGAATTTTTGAATTTGATTTCAAATTTGGATTTGGTTAGGATTTAGTTAGATTTATTTGTGATTTGAAAGATTTAGAGATTTGTTGAGATCCTAATTCTTAGAACTCTTTAGTTGTCATCTTTATAGGGTAAATGTTAGATTCAGTCAATTTTACCAATTAAAACTCAGACCACGCATGTTTTTATTTTTTTTTAAGAGTCATGATACATAGGCCCTAAAATATAAGCTCCACTCACGAGCCCCATGAGGTGTTATCATCTCATTGGTTTGCTTGTTAACTTTTTAAAAAGGGTAGAAGGGCAAAATAAAAATCTGCCCTTCATTGAAAATCTCTCCCATTAACCCAAATTTCTTTTTTTCTCTAATCAGTTACTAATTTTTCATATTTACACTAAAATTTATGTATTTCAAAATTTAAATTTTGAAATCCTTACCTAGTAACTTAATTTTCAATTTCAATTACACCCAGATCTTACCTAAATTACACCAAAACTTACCTAAATTATTTTTTTGTCAAAATCCTTCAAACGGCTACTATTACATTCACGAATGTAACAAAAATAACACAGATTAAAAAAATTAGTTGACTGTTACATTTATTTTTTTGTCAAAAAATTTACATGTAGTTGACTGTTACATTTATAAATGTAACAAATATAAATCAATACATGCATGCGGTTGACTGTTGCATTGACGAATGTAATAAAAATAACACAGATTTAAAAAATAACTATTTACGTTGTCAACAATGTAGCAGTTTTATCAAACAAACTACTCATTAAAAAATGTAACAATATGGAACATTACGTATAGATATTGAGACAAAAACAAATCAAACTGTGAAAAATGATATTCAATACATGAAAAAAATTCATGTTCAAACATTTAAAACAAAAGATAAAACACAATTCGATTACGAATCTAATAATATCAAACCTGATCCAAGAGATATTGAGGTGATATCCAAATATAAAAAAACGATTTCGTACCTTCCAAAACCTCAAAAATAGAATTTCAGATCTGCCCATGTGTTCTTCATAAACAAAATCAGTTCAAAAAATAGTAATATTGATATATGATTTTCAAAATCAATTAATGATTAATAAATAGAGGATTTTCAAAATTAAATAATACTCCACAATCATAGGGATTCATGTTGAGGTATTTATGGGCATAATAGACAATGTCCTATTGCCACATCATGGAGCCTGGTTTGGGGCCTGTAAAATTGAGGCATGAGAATCATTATTGTTTTTTAAATAGTAAACATCATCTAATAAGGTATATGTTTTGATAAAAAAATGTATATCGCTTCATTTCGAGTTCAATGAACATATTTTTATTAAGTGTAAGAAAATATTTAAGAAGATATATACATCGTCTAACGAGCATATGTTTAACTAGATTTCTAACGAGGTATATAAGATTGTATTTCGGACGGAAAAAAAAACTATGTATTTGCCCCCTTTTTATAGACATGGTTTACATGAATAATGTTACGTGTAACCTTTGTTGCATTCTTGCATAGTCATTTGCAGTCTATATCAGATTTTTAAAAATAATTATACACTTTTCCATTGAATTAGATACTATTTTATTAATTGAAGTGTACATTGAAATACAATAGTAAATTTTCTTAAACCATGAAGTTTTTTTACAATAAAAAAATAAAATTTTTTTAATCCATACACTATAATAGAACACCATTTACTATGATAATGCAGTATATACTACACTATCTTAACGTATGAGGCTGCAAAACAGAAGGAATGTATCAATGCTCACTTTGCATTTAATTATTTGAAGGATTGAAACATATACGTAGCTAGTGAAATATATATTATTTTAAAAAAATTTAAGTAAATATTCAAACGAATTACTGTGCTTACTCTAATAGATTATATACTAACAAAGTGAAACACAAATTACGTTGAGACATAGATCACATTATATTATTTTACATACCACGTTGAGACATAAATTACATTATATTGTTTTATATACCACATTAGGTGATGCAGGAATGACCATAGAAACATAAGTGTGCGCCGCAATCATCATCATCATCATCATCACTGGAAATGGTTTCTTCTATTTTTGAACAAGAATACCTCTAGGACATTCTCATTCACCAGATTGTTCTTCACTCTTTTAAAACTGCTCATAAACCTTTTATGGATCTGCCGAAAACCAACTTTTTTTATTTTTTTATTTTGAAACAATAGGCACATTCCTTAATATATGCAGGGACAAGACCCCAATTCCCAAAGAGAAATTTTATAATATTAATCAGAGAAGCAGAACAATATTATGCAATTCAATTTTAGTCACTACAGAGAGATTGCTGCACATTAATTCCATGAATACCATATATATAAGCTGTACTTATTCCATATTTACAACCCATCCACCAAGATGATTGAATAACAATCTTACTAGAAATAATATAAAGATGATTGAATTACAAGGACCCAACAGAGGAAGAAATAAAAAATCAGTGCTTCTTCAACAACCCTTGAGCCAGCTTCAAGTAGTCCCCATACCCTGCGCCCCTCGAGTGACTGCTGATGCTGCTCGAGTGAGCCGAGTGACCACCACCACTGCTGCTGGTGGTGGTGGTGGTGGTGGTTGATAAGTGGGATGATTGGGAAAGGTGGTATTGGTGGAGATAGGCCTCGGACTTGCCGACATACTTACCTTAGCTCTTCTCTTGGAGCTTTCCATAGTGGGAGGCGGCGCCGAGGATATCCACTGTCGCACCGGCGATGCGTGCCTTGTCCACCTTTTGTGAGTCGTGGGAGAGAGTGGCCTTGGCTGCCCCTGCAACCACCTTGGCACTTGATAAGAGCTGGGCCTTTGATGGTGGTGGCTCTGCGGAGAGCTCAACCCCCGTCCAACCCTGCGTAGTGTCAACAATCTTCTGCGCAAAATATATAACATTAAGAACCTGTTGACCTGACTTTTCAAAAACACTTTTTTTTTTATGTTGGAAGACTGAAAGTTGGTGACTTTGCTTAGGATGGAGGAATTGTAGCATTGGATCATTCATTGGTTCTGTTTTATTGACAACTGCACCTCACCCACCACACATAAACAGGTTTAGAATAACTATGTATGAATGGGATATATATGCAATATTAATGTTTTTTTTTCCTTCTTTACCAACCATATAGGTATTTTATATTGATTCAACTTTTTTTTATCACAAGAAACACGGAGATGGGAGGGATTCAGGTATGCAATAATTAAATATTCAAGTCCTTCAGTACAATTATGAATATAGAAGTATCTGGATGACTGTATCCTATGTTTAAAATTTGGCAAGCAATTCGCATATGCACCAAGAAAAAGAAGAAGAAGAAATAGGTTTTGGATAGAGAGTCAAATCCATTCTGGGTTGGATTAGATATAGATTTGTTATCGGATTTAGGTTTAACGAGACTCATCCCAAATCCATCTCATTAATTTAACCATGTGATTGTCTGATTGATGGCTATACTTGCCCAATGCATTGCATTCTCCTAAATTAAATCTGGGAACCATCATTGTCATCTCTAAAGATTTATGCTTTTATCAAGTTATTGTCAAGCTTTCAAAATTATTATTGGGTATCCATCTCTCATATTTTAGTAGTACCAGTTATAATTTTCTAAGCACATTGTAAACACAGACAAATATTGTTGGGTATCCATCTAATACCCCTTGGTGTTTATCAAAACACTACACCACTCTCACCACAAGATCCAAAAGAAAGAATACAAACACTTTAGAAAACTTCTCCTTTTTATTAATTTGCTTGAATTAAAAATAACACAATCCATTTACATCCTTTTATAGGGTAATGTGAGAGAGATAAAAAATCTAAAAAATCTGAAAAATCAAATCTCCTAATGAAGGTTAATAGCATAACATTAAAACATTTCTAAAAGTGTCCCATATATATTCATAAATGTACTAAATTATTCATCAATTAATATAGGGTCATTTATTGACTTCATAAATAAGGAGAAAATCAATGTGATTTATTCTCCTAATTGTTCTATTAATTATGTGATATCAAATTAAATATTTGATCTTTATTACCTTCCTTATTTAGTGGTGGTGAGATCTTTCACCTTTTTTATTTGATATTTCCAATACGCCCCCTCAAATAAAAAATCTTCATTCCAAGCATGTCTTTTCTTCACATGGTCTTTGAGGAATTGGAACCAATTGTCGATGTGTTTCCTCCTATGCTGTATTAGATCTTTCGTGAGCTTTATAGTTGGTTCTTCTTGAGGATGATACATTGTCTTGTGTCCATTGATCTGTCCCTCTATTGTGCGTTTGATCTTGTACACCCTTTTGACGCCGATCATCCTGGGACCTTGTGGGAGTGTCATCAATTCTGATATATCATTATTCTACACTATGTGAATCTCCTTCTTCTTACGATCTTGAATGGCCACTTGGAAGATGAGAGGCTCATGATCAACATATAGACAAAAAAAAATTGTTTCACTATCTTCCATCTGTTCATAGATCTCTTTAATACTTCTCATTTTGATGGGGCTTTTCTTTGATGAGGATCCACTACTGCTAGATCCTTGAGAAGTTGAAGAGTCTCTTGATGGAGTTCTTCGTGCTGTAGAAGGTGTAGCTTGACGAGGAGATGGCAGTGCTACAAGTGGGGGAACCTCTTGTTGATGATCTTCAAAGAAAGAGAGCTTGATTCAGAGAGAAGGTGTCATGCCCCAGGAGCGGCCATCCCCAAGAAGTGACACGTGTACGATACCGAGTATATCATAATCAGAATAAATCACAAATAATAAAGAATTGAATCACAAATGATGATAGCGGAAGAGAATATAAATAAAAAAATGAACAATACAAGGCCATGGAACAGATAATAATGGTCCTCAAAAGAATACACAATCACCATCCCGTGTGAACACAAGTCATAATTACAAATACAGTCAAATATATACCAACAATAATGAAACACCTGGTATAAACAAACAACAGGAAGCTGACAGGCTCACCAAATCGCCGAGGGGCCCACAACAACTTCAACAATGCCCAACTCACCAATCCTATGCAACACCTGGAAGAAAACCCATAACAATAGAGGGATAAGCCGATGAAGGCCTGGTGAATAGAACTAACTACAAGACACCTCAAAGTACAGGTCCAACACATCCATAAAATCTACATACATAACTAACAAGTATAAGCCGACCAGCCTTAGGTACCATCACTGTAGGAGGCCAACTCACACTAACCTAATCATATCACCAGCATAAGGACAGATCCGTCTGCGTCCCATAACACAGAGGATCTATCCCATGCTAGCAACGCTATAACACTAACCTCACTATGTTCCCAACATAAAAACAGATCCGTCTGCGTCCCATACCACAGGGGATCCATCCCATGCTAGAAACTATATATATATATATATATATATATATATATATATATATATATATATATATATATATATATATATATATATATCTTAGTGACTGCAACGCCACTACACACAAATGCCTCACAGTTCCTCCTGTTGCACAGTGACTTCTCTTAGGTGATCCATTTCTGCAAATTGCATCGGCTTGGCCAATACAGGTCGTATCACTCCACCTGTCAAGTCCACCAAAGCTCGACTGCATTACAAACCGCATCAATAGATCCCGCTCTAGACTTCATCACTTTGCGAACAGAGCCGATAAACCCAGTATCTTGGTTAAGGCTCTCTGTCATCCAACCACTCTGACGCGTAGTCGATTTGAAGTATCGGATATCGTGGGCGTCCATGATGAATCTTGAAAACGCTCCCTCGTGAAGGACACACAGAGTTTACCCTCACCTCAACTGACTCACACAAAACATCTAAATGCAAAACTAAACCGTCAAACCCAGTATCTTGGCTAAGGCTCTCCGTCATCCAACCACTCTGACGCGTAGCCGATTTGAACCATCGGATACCATGGGCGTCCAGGATGAACCTTGAAAATGCTCCCTCGTGAAGGACACCTAGAGTTTACCCTCACCTCAACTGCAGGTTCGCACTCACGACTTGCAAGAACTACCATAATCAACCCACCCTAAACAGGCTCGACATAAACTGGTCGGGGACCTACATGGTAAACCACAACAAGCAACCAGATCTTATCCATACGATCAGATCCCCCTACCCCTAAACGATGCCTCTAACCAGATCTTTAGGCAAAGATCTATAAATCATGCTGATAATATATATATCAGCCATTAACAAGGCTAGACAACCATTAACAAGCCTAGACAGGATATGACAAGATAGACAGCCATTAACCAGGCTAGATGGCCATTAACAAGGCTATATATAGAATATAATATGTATCCATTAACAAGGATAAATCATGAGCATGCATTCAAGATATAACAATATATATATAATAATATATCAAGTAATCATGCAATCTCAATTTAATGCATATAATCATGCCTATGGATGCCACTAAGTCATGCATACATGATTAATATCATATCATAAACATGACTTAGTATGAAACTATATTTTCAGAATGTCAAGTTAGATCCACTCACCGATACAATCATTCCATCCCGTGAATAATCACGCGCATTGAACAGTCCAACAGTAACGCCATCGCTACTGGACTCTTGGGAGTATAGCCATTCCCACCACAAGCCTAAACACAAGATCACCACTCTCCTCACATTGAGGAGACCCCTCTGACAAATAAACATCATCAACCCAACCAAGGAATAAAACATTCATGCATAAAAAAAATCCAGGACATATCCCAAGATCTAGCCAACAAGTGCAAAATACACCCTATAACTCCAACAATCAAACCAATTATTCTACACCATCAAGACACTCATCCATAGGCCATCATGCAATTGAATCACCTATAAATCAGCAAGAAAACATCACACCTTCACCACAAACAAATCTGGGCAACCACTATAAATATGAGCAGCACTACAGAAATCTGGGCAGCAATATAACCCTACACTTTGATCTCCACAGCACCAAATACTCATCCAAATCATACATATTCACTAATATGCTAGGATCATAATCTATGAAGACATCATAATCCAATTCAATCTCTAAATGTTCGAAATAAATTATTTTCAGAAACTGGTCAGTTCTACTCGAATCTGGATAGTCCAAACAAAATAGATCATAACTTATGCCACAGGTAATATAATTATACCAAATTTCATACATAAGATCTACACACAGAGATGATCCTGTCATATGAAGACACCATCCTCAAAATATATTTTTAAATATCAAATTCATATGGATCTTCACAAGATAGAAATCTGCCTTACCTCTTTAAGCACATCCCAAGTCTCCAACTCCAACTATTTCTTCTTCTTCTTCTCCCAATCAACAATCAAAACCCTAGAACAAATATAACCTCCCCCAATTAAGAATCCAAATCAACAAATTAAAGCAAGCCATAAAAAGAAAATCAAATGATCAAATGATCTCACCAAAAATCCCTTCAATCTTCTCTCCTCTTCTCCTCCTCCCCTTCTCCTCTTCTCTTTCTCTGTTTTTTTTTTTTTCCAGATCTGTTGCTAGAGAGAGACCCAGCAAAATCACTTTTTTAAGCCCACTAAAAGGTGTTGGGGGAAGGTGAAATGACATCCATGCCTCTGACTTAAAATTCTGGACAGCCTTTAGTAACACAGTCATAACTTTTACAATATAGCTCCAAATTACATAATTCAAACTCCGTTGGAAAGCCAAGACGATTACATAAAACTTTCATGTTTATGCCAAGATCCAATAACAATTCTAGCTATTCCAAAATATAAGTTAAATACAAAACAGAGCTGCTGCCAGACTTTTTCCATCCTCAGGGTATAATTGGAAAAACACTCATAACTTTTGCTACATGAATCCTGATGATCTAATTCTACTTTTGTATGAAAGCTAACTCAAAATTGAATGCCTCATAATAAAATCTTCCATCATCTTGGGCATTAACAAAATTAAATCCAAATCATGCCAACCATACAACTTAGGATATAACCTAGTCATACATGACCCTAATACACCCCCAATGAATAATAATTTAGAATAACACATATAATTGTGCTATCCAACCATCCAAACATGTAAAAAAATTACATAAGCCTGAATAGAGGTCTGGGTTCTTACAGAAGGAACCCCACTTACCAATCAAATTTCACCCTCCAAAAACACTCTATACACTCGCGAGCAATGGAGGAACATCCATACCTAAGAGTCGGAAGAGCAGTGAAGGCCGCGAGTGATGCAGCACCACATCTTTTGCTAATGAATAGGGTTTTCTCAAAATCTCTTCTTGATCAGGATGATGTAAAGATTCAGTCTCGAGACTGGGTTTGACCCGAGTCCGACCAGGGTCCAACAAGTCCGGGTCTGGGTCCAGATTTTTAAGGGCCCGTCAGATCTTGGATTGGACCCAGGTCTGCCAGGGTCTACCATGGGTCGAGTTCGGGGTCCACCTTGACATGGTTTTGATCCGACCCATTAACAGACCTAGTATGAAAGGGATATGATGAGGCTTCTTTGACCACCCCTAATCATAGTGTATTCAAAACTGATAATTTAGGGTTTGGGTTTGGATTTTGAATGGAGAAATTAAAGGGGGATTAGTGATCAATATGCAATCAAGTTTGGGACTGGGGTTTCAGGGGAGACTGAAGGTTAGATTGAATAAAGATAGAGGAAGAAGTTAGTTTTCTTTTAGAGTTAGTAAGAGCATTTAAATCAATGTATACGTGAGAGTAGACATTTTAATCATAGTTAACTCATGGTTATTCACGGCATATGGTATAGAAGCATGATTGCACTCACTCAAAAAATTTTAAAAATATTTTTGCACTAGATTTTTTACCAATATTGGATAAAATTAAAATGTAACAGATGTATTTACTCAATAATCCCTAAATAAACGTTTCTGTCTCTCACTCACTCTCCAAGCCGTTCAAAAACTTCCAAAAAAAAAAAATGTCTGCAACGGATGCTGCGAGTCGATTCGCTCGCCCATGCAGTCCGGGTTCGGGATCGGGTGAGTTCAGATCCCCAGCCGTCCGATCGATGGGACCGACAATAGAATCCCCATTGTTCAACAGTTTATGTATGTATGAGTTTTCTGTCATCAGGAGGCGAAAGCAAAGGCGGGGTTCAAGGCTCAGATAGAGAAGTTGCAGCAAGAGCGTGATGGATTTCAACGGATGGTTATTGGCAATCAGGTGTTGTATCTTCTTTTGCTGTCTGATACGATTTCACCCGAAATGCGTTTTTGTATGCGCGTGGTTGTGACTGAGGATTTCATTTGGAAATGACAATTGTGAGTTTCTTGTTTTGTCTTTGTCTTGGAAGCAAGTGCGCACTCAGCAGATACATGAAATGAAGAAGAAGGAGAAGGAATACATAAAGTTGCAGGTAGGATTTCCCTGTGATTCCTAGATTTCTGTGATTGATTTTTCGAGCAAGATCATTATTTGGGCACTGCACTTTTACAAACAATTTGATACTCAGTAGGAAAAATTATGCACTAAAATGATTTCATCATGGTGTGGTATTTCAGGAGAGGTTGAACCAAGTGTTGATGGAGAAAAAGAAGGAATCAAGGTCAGCCATGGAGATTATGAATTTACTTCAGGTAGCATTGGTTTGTCTTTATTGGCTTTGTTGGGACGCATTAAAACATGGTGTGAACACATCATTTTTTGAGTACCTTACAACCTTGACACTTTGTAATTGTTGCACTTATCAGACAGCATTATTTTTTTAATAAATGCATTTTATAATTTTAATCTGGTCTCTCTTTTGCTTCAATTATATGTCCATTTTATTAATCTGTGTAATGTTATTTACTCTCAGAAAAAAGGAAGGCAACGTGGTACATGGAATGGAAAGAAGGCCGACAGTGATTTTTACAAAATGATTGTAAGAGATGCTAATACCAAACGCTGCTTGATGGAATAAATTTGACTAGTTCTTGTTTTAAGTCTATCATTTATTAACAGGTGGATGCATATGAGTTGAAGAAACAAGAGCTTATGGCAGAAAATTCTGATCTGCGGGTGCTGTTGCATTCAATGCAGGTAGAAACTCCATACTTTACACTCATAAGCCTTTATTCCTCTTCCTTTTTCTTGTTCATGTTCCTTCCAAAATGAGGAAAATATCATGAATAGTTTTTCACCGTGCCTGATCCAGTGAAAACAGAGCATGTAAATCCTAAAACACTACTCTGTGTTGAATATTAGTGTTGGGTGTGCGTAACAGTTTATTCCTTGACAATGCTTGGTCTTGTGTATGTGCCCATTCTATTGCTTGATTGATTGTTATCTGGCTGTAAAACAATGTAGTTATGTTGTATTTATATGACCTTTCTTATTGTCATATATGATATGTTATTCTTACTTAGGCCCAGGGGATTCATAATATTGAAGTGGACAACCCATAACTGCAGTAATTTGGACTGCTTTTTTCCCACAGAAGGATATGCATGAGTTCTTAAATTCTCCCAATGGTTCATCGAAGCAAAGTTTGGCAGTGGATGAGAAACTTACTACAGCAGCTCCACAGTCAACTTTAGGTGGTAAAACGGTAGGGCTCTTGCATACTTTCTTTTCCCAATAAAATGTTTTTCACTAAGAAAAAATCTGGAGCAATCCCACATATAATAGGGTGTTGGGATGGGAGAAATTGGATATGGTCCTGACTTCTAGCATTTTTTACACAAAGTGACTGCCCTGAAGACTCGAAACCAGGACTTTGTCTTGTTCGCTCAAGCAATTCACAATTGCTCTGCATGAGATATATCATATTCTGTTGTTATAATAAATTGATTTTCTTGCAGGATGTGTTTGATCTTCCATTTCACATGGCCAGGGATCAAATAGAAGAGAGTCTTTGAATATATCACATTCATTTTGACAAACGTGTCTAATGAAACATACATTGTACATGAAAATAAAAACACATATTCAGAATGAATTGAATGAATACGTTTTTATGTTTTTTGTAATAGTATATATATTGACATCTTAAGTAATGTGATGTCTGAAGGAATGACCAATAAGTTGATTGCAACACCACCTACAATCAGAAATCAATTCATATAAATTTTTGATCAACAGGACTTGCAAAATGATAAAAAATATTAGTCTGCATAAATTTATTGGGTGTATGGGTTTTCTTTATTATCATACCCTTGATTCAATCTAAGGGGGTTCCGTTGATCATTGACTTTACTTAATCTAGGGTTTTATGGAGTTTTTTTATTTTATTTTATGATTTAATGTGTAGTTGAGTTATCTGTATAAATTTATGTTTTATTCTCCTCATTATTTATGGGTTCATTCTCATTTGGTGGGAGATTGTTTCTCCCCCGCCCCCTTTGAATGAGGTATGTTCTCTTATATTTTGTCTTTTACCTTAACTCTGATTTATTTTGGTCTCAAATTTTCTTTAAAATCATTGGTGTTTTTTTTTTTAACTCACAGGAACAAGCGTCATTTATTTAGTCTACTCAGCTCCCTCAAACCTCAAATAGTAACATGTTAGTTGAAGAATGGAGGACAACAGTTTGAAGATCACATGAAGATGAATTTTAATTTAAAAATTTTTTCATCTTGTTTTGGATGCATTTATGTACATTCCAGTACTGGGATATTGATTTTGTTAAAATGTTACTATATGGAAATATTTGTGGAAATATTTTGTTGATATTCAATGTCTTTTAACATCTCACTCTGTAAACTTGCTCATCACATCAGAAAAAGCTGAAAATGCATTTTTTTTGTGATTTATGTAATTCATGTCTTGTGTGTGGTAACATGTATAAGGAATGAATTTTAGCAGATAGTGTGTATCAAGTTTTTCTCAATGCCCAATTCAATAATAAAACAAACAATGGACGAACTATGCGACGCACGCAGGGAAACAGTGGACCAACTATGTGTAGCAAGGAAGACGTTACATCGGACGAACTCATAAACCCTATATCGATTGAATGAAGACCACCATCAAAAGAACACCAAACCTTTCAATTAGAACAGCAGAGAGAGAGAGAGAGAGAGAGAGAGAGAGAGAGAGAGAGAGGATACCAATGGATATGAAAAGAGCCTTGTGTATGAGATCAATGCCTGTGTGTGAAACTTCAAAACATGCTTACCTCTGTCCATTCCTTCCCGAATCGACTACTTCCCAAATCAAAAAGTTTATGCAACACTGGCTGGTCTGAGCCATCCTTCTTTTATGCCATTTCCAACTTCAAAACTTTCCTCTTTAACTGGGGATTTTGGTTGGACTCTTCCCTTGCGCCTTTAAGAAGGTAGATTTCGCACTTCAAAACGTCGAGCTGAGGAAATCGAAGGAGTGTTGTTGAAGAAGATCGGGTTGGGGGCAGAAGTTTTGGGTTTTGGAGTGGAAAAGATTTTGGGGAAAACTTATAAGAGAAAATAGGGTTCAGTTAAAATAGAATTTAGGATATTATGGGAACATATGTGTATTTTGGGAAAATGTATAAAACTAACAGACGAAACATCTCATTTTTCTCCGTTAATAACAGGTGAGATCACATGAGACTCATCGCCATATGTTAAAATCAAACTGGTTCACACAGAGAAACTGTGTTCTTTTCACATAAGATCCGAACCCGTCTAGAGATTGTTAGTCTAATGGCTGTGTTCTTGTGCAATTCAATTTCAATCAATTCCATTAATTCCATACACAAAGCTGCACTTATTCCAGAATTACAACCCATCCGCAAGATGATTGAATAACAATCTTACCAGAAATAATAAAAAGATGATTGAATTACAAGGACCTAACAGAGGAAGAAAAAATATATAAAATCAGTGCTTCTTCAAGAGCCCTTGAGCCAGCTTCAAATAGTCCCCATACCCCCCTACCCCCGAGTGACTGCTACCGCTGCTCGAGTGGGCCGACTGACCACCACCACCACTGCTGGTGGTGGTGGTGGTTGATGAGTGGGAGGACTGGGAAGAGTGGTATTGGTGGAGATAGGTCTCGGCCTTGCCGACGTACTTACCGAAACTCTTCTCCTCGAGCTTTCCGTAGTGGGAGGCGGCGCCGAGAAGATCAGCTGTCGCGCCAGCGACACGTGCCTTGTCGACCTTTTGTGAGTCGTGGGAGAGAGTGGCCTTGGCTGCCCCTGCCACCAACTTGGCACTTGATAGGATCTCGGCCTTTGATGGTGGTGGCTTTGTGTGGTGAGAGCTGGGCTTGTTGTGAGACGGGTTTTCCATGGATATATGTCTCTGTGTAAGGCTTTCTTGAGGGGATAACAAGGATGTTATGGAAGAATTCAATGGAACTGTGTAAGAAAATCAGGCTTTCATGGTGTTATATGTATCAGATGTATTCGATGGAAGGGGAGTTCCAAGAAGGCTCTCTACATCGAAGTGCGAAGAACGTGTTGACCTGACTTTCCAACATATGATAAAAAATAACTGTGTTTTCTTTTCTTTTTTTATAATGCAAGTTGGTGACTTTGCTTAAGATGGACGAAATCTGTTTTATGGACAACTGCACCTCACCTATAACACGTTAGAATAACTTTGTATGAATGGTATATATGTGCATTATCGATGTCCTTTTTTTCATCAACTATATAAGTATACAATGAGCCTTACGCAAAGAAAAGCAATAAAATTAAAATAGGTTAATATATTGATCAACAAAAGGAGCTCCTTGAAAAAGAAATGTACTAAAATTACAGCAGAGGATGAAAAAAATGTTAGAGGTTTTTTAAAATGTATTTTCATGTGTCTTGTAAGTTGGGTTTTGTTTGTAACTTTGAGTTGGGTATTAGTCCCACATCGGTTAAAGAGGAAAAAGTTTCTCACTATATAAAGTGAGGTGTGTATAAAGTAATGTTTACTTTAGGAATGGTAAGGTGTTATGCACAAAAGCACCGTCCGCACACGCGCACGCGTGCGATGGGCGCAATGTGGCGCTTTGATCACGTACGCATCGTCGCTAGGAGCTGGAGCCTTTTCTTTTTGGTTAATCAGACGGTGGAGATAGTTCCATCAGATGCGATCTAGACCGTCCAGATGGTGGACCCGTCCGATGCAACTTGCACCGTTGGATCGATCAAGAAACGGTTACACTGATCGAAGGGATGCCATCGAAAAGGGTGCATCGGATGGTGATCGATCTGGACCGTCGATCTTGTAACTGAAGATCCAACGGTCAAGATCGGATGGTGGTCGATCTGGACCGTCGATCTTGTAACTGAAGATCCAACGGTCCAGATTGGAGGTGGTTAAACCTCAAGAGATGCATTGAAAAGGTGCTCCTATGTCTATAAATAGACATGATTTCCTACCATTCAAATCATCAATAAAAAAACATTCTCTTTTTCCTAAGTGTGTTCTTGTATTGGGTTTCTACAGAGCCTAATACAAGGGTCTTGGTTCATTTGGGTTTCATCAGTATTCTGTTCACCATCGTCCGTGCAAACGCTGGTGAAAATTTCTTCGAGTTATCCTGCAGACAGATTTGCAGTACCCTGTGCACACTGTATAAGGGGCAAATACTGTTTTAAGGAGAGCGACATCGTAACGCGACTCGAAGTGTTCAACAGAAGTCTGTATCAATTTCTAACAAAAAAAACATTACATAATGACACTATAATAATGTAATCAATCATCACCCATAATAGTCAACAAAACAACAGAAGCTCTGTCTTTTTTCTTCTGCGTTTTTTTTCTTCTTTATTTTTTGAGACCTTGTTTTTCTTCAAAGTCTCATCTTTTTTGGATTCTGTCAAATCAAAAACTGAAATTTTGAAATGGATTTTTGGATTTGGATCTGGGCTTTGCTTCTGAGATGATTTGGGATAATGGGTTTGGGTTTTTTTTGAGATTTTGTGAAGAGGCCCAAATGAAGAGCAGATAAAAAATATGGGTGTTGATTTGGTGGAGATTTTGCCTTTTTTTGTCGTGATTTCGCTTTTTTTTCGTCGTGAATTCAAATGTGAACAGAGAACAGAAAATAGTTAATAGCCAATGATGAAATCATTTAAAAGAATTTTTTTGATTAGTATATAGAAACATGAATGAATAAAAAATTACATTGGTGATCTATTAATTGTGAAATTTTGTATTATGATAAATCAAATAAATAAATAAAAACCACCTATGTGAGTAAAGAAAAAGAAAACAAAATCGTGGGGCCCACAATATGTGCAAAAGAGTAAAAACAATATGTCCACCGTAGAAATAAATCTCAACCACCCATTTTGTTATATTACACGTGACGTGTCTAGAGAAAAAGTAGATCACGATCACAGCAGAAAAAAGAAGAGCAGAGGATCCAGACCCTGGAAGGAAACCCAAACATCATATTTCATGCAGTTGCGGTGGTGGTAATAGCTTGTTAATGAACTCGGATGTGCTCTTTATGTAGGAGAAGAAAAACCCATCCTTCGATGGACCTTTGGCGTGAACACGCAGCAAGCGTTGGACGATGGGCCAATATGAGCTGCTCTTCTCTGGGATGCATTGCCTAAGTAGTTCAAGCTCCCCCACAATCTGCAAACTGGTTTCATCAGTGACACTCAGGCCTGGCAAGGCCTCCCTGTTGCTACCTTGCCAACGATCATCGAATTTGAAGAATATGCAAGTGAGGGAAGCGGTGTCAAGCTTGGTCATGTCCTTTAATGCACCACCTTCCTTGACTATCAAGCTTTCCAGTGAGGGGAGGTTCCATAGAGATTCAAGTTTGTTACACCTCTGTATATATAGAATCTTAAGATGGACAAGCCCCCCTAGGCATTCCACCCTCTCTAGTGAAAGAAGTTCTAACCAGGTGAAGTTGGAGGCACATTGGAGAATACCCATTGGAAGTGAATTCAATTTGGGACAATTAGCCAGTCTTAACCTTCTCAGTTAAGGAAAGATGTCTAAACCTCTTCCAGTACCACAATCCTCACCCTCCATTCCATCTCTCCATTCTTCCCATCCTTCCACTTCACTGAAATGCAAGAATTCCCAGTTTGGGGGAACCCACCTCCGCCTCTTCACCGAAGACAAATTCCAGACCAATGTTCATTATTTCTTTATTGCCATAGATACGAAGCTCCTTCAATTGGGGAAGGTTGCCCAATGATGGAATCCGTCTGTAGTAATCAAGAACGTACAATGTTTTCATGAAATTGATATAGGTATTGTTGGTGTAGAACGGTTGGTTTGTGCATGAGTCTTCAAATATAATATGTCGAAGTATAATAAAAAGATGGATTGCAGTACATTGATATTGGTTGAATATTAACCTACACGGGGTTGACATTTCGACTAGAGCCATGTGTTTAATTTCCATACATCTCGGTTTCAAATCATTTGGGGCTTTTTCTTTGTGCGCCTAATAAATAGAAAAGTGGAGTATGCATGTGTTGAGTAATTAAATAAAAGATTACTACATGGTTAAACAATCAACTGGATTATCATCAGACCATTATTAAATGCCTATTAAGATAACTGTTTTAAAAATGATAATTCAAAAAATGGTAATGATGATGAGACGATTAAGAATAATGTTGTGCGCACTCGTCACTCACTTTTCCAGCCCCAAATTGGGTCCGAGTGTATTAGCGCTCTTTCGTAAAATTAAGAACAAGTACCCCTTATAACTTAATATTAAATCTAATATGTGGCAGAACAGTGAGAGCCAAGAACTGCTTAATTATAAGCAGTGTTAGAATTAGAGAATGAAATAATGGGAATCGTTGTATTCCATTTAGGATTTAATCCCTTTATATACAAGTAAATAGGAGGTACACATGTAATACGCTACACATATTATGAGATAACACATATAATCTAACAGTCCCCCTCAAACTCACGGTGAATCGTACAAAGTGGGTTTGCGAATGAGAAACTGAATTCGAGGAACTGGATGTGACTTCGTAAAGAAATCAACAAGTTGCTCGATAGAGGAGATATGCGGAAGAGTTTGCAAATGAGAAACTAAAATCAAGGAACTGGATGTTACTTCGTAAAGAAATCAACAAGCTGCTCAATGGAGGAGATATGCGGAAGCAATAATGTCTCTGCAAGAAAGTGATGACGAACGAAGTGAGAATCGATCTCAATGTGTTTGGTCTTCTCGTGAAAGACCGGATTGCTGTCAATCTGAATAGCAGACCGGTTATCACAATTAAGAGGAGTAAGACTAGTCATAGTAAATCCTAGAGCCACCAAGAGACATCTAAGATGAACAATCTCCTTGGTTGTGATGTCCATGGCGCGATACTCAATCTCATTGCTGGGCAGAGAAACAATATCTTGTTTCTTGCTGTGCCAAGAGATGATGGAATCTCCAAGAAATACGCAGAACCCAGTAGTAGAGCGTCTAGTGGTCGGATCTCCAACCCAATCAACATCAATGTAAGCTCTGAGAACCAGAGTCGAAAATGATGACAGATATAGCGATCCAGTGATAGTACCACGTAAATATATGAGAATACGCTTAAGAAAACCATAATGCACTGATCGAGGGACCGAGACAAATTAACTAACAATGCTGACAGCATGAGCAATGTTAGGTCTTGTGATGCAGAGATACAAGCTCAGGCAGCGGCAGGGGCAGGGGCCGTGGGGCAGGGCACGCGGCGGCGGCATCGGCGGGCATGGTGACAACAGCGATGACGATGGCGGTGTGGTGACGAAGGATTCAAACTAAAAAAAAAGGTTTTTGAGATGGTGGCTCTGGTACCGTGTTAGAATTAGAGAATGAAATAATGAGAATCTTTGTATTCCATTTAGGGTTTAATCCTTTTATATACAAATATATAGGAGTTACACGTGTAATACGCTACACATATTATAAGATAACACATATAATCTAACAAGCATAAAGCCTTGCACAGAACTTGAACGAGAGGTTATATGGAAAATGAAATAAAAGGAAAATGATAATGTTAGGTACAACGTCCTTTTTCCCAGCTCCAATTTCAGTCCACATATATGTTTGAATTTTTTTAAAATAATATACATCATCTAATGAGATATATGCTATTAAAAAAATAAAATATGTATTCCATTGGATTGCATGGATGCATTTATAAAAAATATAAAAAATTTGTATCTAATCATATACCATTTTAATATGAGTATATGCTCTGATAATTTTCTATCAATACATATGGGACTAGAATGGGGCTGAAAAAAACTATATAACAACACTCTAGATAATATGAATGGAAAATGTTACACTCGGTCCCTCTCATGTTTACATTTTTTTAAATTCATATACATCAGTTAACAATAGAGACTGCATTTAAGACATATCAAGGAATGAATGTAACAACGCTAAAAATAATTAGCAAAGCATACCTTGCACAGAATGGACCATGCATCATCATCTGATAACAGCTTCATTTGATGGGTAACCGACTCCTTGATTACAGGGAGTAGTTATAAAAAAAGGTAGAAAAGGTAAAATAAGTATTAACACTTGTGCCACGTCATACGGTTGGAGGCTATAAGATAGGGCATGTGAATCATTATTGTTTTTTTTTTTTTCATCTTAACAGAAAAGTTAACCGCAAGAGGTGTAATTGTGCATTTTTGAAACACAAGGAGTGTTTCTAGAGGTCCAAATGCATTTTAACCTTATTTATTAATTTTTTATAAATCTTTATCCACGCTTTTTCACATTTTACTCAAACAGCAAAAAATTTATTATTACGTTTATAATAATTTAAAACATAACCAAACACAAAATCACTTTATCCTTATTTATACTCATTTATAATTGAATAACTATATACCCAAGAATAAGTCATGCGGGGGGCTAACAGCTTAAGCTATTATGAGAATTGAAGTTTGATTAGGCAAAAGTACTCCAAACGTTTTCAAATATTAGGAACTTTCAGACACCTCACATACATATCAACTAAACATACTTTTATACTGAGTGTTCAGTACATTTAAGATCTGAGTATCTATTTAATTTGTATGATTTATCATGTATATTTTATTATAATTTAAAAAGTTAGTTTTACTTATTATCATTGTATTCACACATAATATATCTCGATAATATTTTAATTATCTTTATATATGCTTTTATCAAATTTAACTTGTATGATTTATAAATATACGCGTATATTATATTGAACGGAACATTTGCTAATATCTAGACCTGTAATGATACAATGTTTGGTGAATTCATCATGAACCTGATACACCATTTCATGCCTCGTTCAAACTACAGTCACGGAGGAAATTATGGCAAGACAACGACAATCATATATGGAGACCCCACGATGGCTTTTCTAAAAATATGGTGAGCAGAGAGAGGCATTTAATTGAGGGCTATGGAAGAAGCATGAGCAGAGGTCCCTCAATCTGCAGCTCTTTGATTTATTCATTTATTCACTTTTTTTTTAAATGATGTTTCACATGATTTGATCTCTTGACTTCTTTCACATAGATGAAAGATGCTTAGAACATATTCAATGTCACTTTTTTTTTGCTCTTTCAGGAGTGAAGGAGAAAAAAACATCTCCAAGGGGCTTCTCAACGAGACTTGCATGTCACTCATTGACCATTGTAGGGAGGAAGAGAGGGGGCCGTTAATTATGGGAGACAGGCTGGCACGTCGAGCGGCTCGAGATAGACTCACGAACTTACTACGATTAGAGGAGATGGAGTGACAACAGCGGTCCAAGGACTTATGGATAAGCCTAGGGGATAATAATACAAAGTTCTTTCACAAGTCAACGATGATCAGGTGTAGGGTGAATAGCATTTGGGGTCTAGAATTTGAGGTTAGGTAGGTGACCGATGAGAGGGAAATAAGTGACCGTGTGGTTTCCCATTTCCATAGTACCTTCTCACGACGTCATGGCTGGAAACCTGCCTGTTTTGACCCTCTCATCAAGCAAATCCCGACGGAGTTTTTGAGCGACCTAGATCGACCCTTCTTGGAAGCGGAAATCATTCGGGTGGTGCAGGGGTCGAAGGGGGACAAGGCTCCGAGTCTTGATGGCTTCGGAATAAGGTTCTATCAGCGGTTATGGTCCATAGTTGGTGCATACATTCTAGAGATGATAAATGACTTCTTTGCAGGTGGGTCATCAATAGGGCAAATAAATTCATCCATGTTTGTGCTAATCCCAAAGAAGGAGAGTGCCTCTAGGATTGGGGATTACCGACCAATTTGCCTTGTTAATACTTGCCACATGATCCTATCCAAGGCACTAGCAGCTCGTTTCAAGGGGGTAAGTGATGCGATATTTGAAACGGAGCAAACGGCCTTCATCCCGGGGTGTTCATTAAAAGAGAGTTTTCTTGTCACCCAGGAATTGGTTGCGGCGATACACAAGGAAAAGTGCAGCGGGGTGGCTTAGAAACTCGATTTCGAGAAGGCGTATGATAGTGTTGATTGGTAGTTTCTTTTACATGTACTTCAGATACATGGATTCGGTGAGAATTGGATTCGGATGATTCGGACCTATATATCCACTGCGCACGCATCCGTATGCATCAACGGGAGATCACACGGCTACTTCCCGATTAATAGGGGTCTCCGTCAGGGAGATCCCCTATCCCCCTTTTTATTTTTGGTGGTCGTCAACGTGTTAGCTAGGATGTGCGCATCGGCGGCAAGGGCGGGGTGGATTGATGGGTTAGTAAGCACAATGGGGGGAACAAGATTCAGCATTCTCCAATACGCAGACGACACCATTCTATTGGGGGAGGCGACGGAGGAGAATGTTCGGGGTTATCACTTTATTATAAAGTGTTTTGAACGGTTGACGGGTCTAAAGATCAACTACAACAAGAGTGTTCTCATTTCTATCAACGTGCCAGAGGTCGAGGCCAGCAACCTAGCGAGTATACTTGGATGTGCAGTAAGATCCTAATCATGCAAGCATCTAGGGCTACCTCTCTCACAAGGAAGACTTAGAAAGGAAGACTGGATGGGGCTGGTGGATCGCATGCGGAAGAGGTTGTCCGGGTGGAAAAGGTAGCATCTCAGCTTCGACAGACTTTTGACCTTCTACAGGCTGTTATGACCAGCATACCGACCTTCTACTTATCCATATTTCGCATGCCAAAGTGTGTGGACTAATTGATTGATTCCATTCGGAGGGATTTCCTATGGAACGGAGTTGACGCAAACACACAAAGGCCCCACCTAGTGAAATGGGACGTGGTATGCTGAAGGCGGAAGTTTGGGGGTTTAGGTATTCTTGATTTGGAGTCGATGAATAGGGCACTCATTTCCAAATGGCTTTGGAGATGGGGGGTCGGGAATGGTTCGACATGGCACAGGCTCCTGTGGGAGAGATATGGTCACCTAGTCAGTCGGACTAGGAGTATCTCGAGACCTTCGCGGTAGATGACTCGCCTAGCCAAGAGGATTTTCAGCCTAAGTCCTTTTGTCAATGAGGCTATGTCTTGGACATTAGGTGAGGGAGGGGAGAAACGCTTTTGGGATGTCTGGGTGGGGGATGCACCATTGAGGGTTCGTTTCTCATTGTCAATCCAAGGCGCAACTAGAAAAGAGGGGCTGGTGTCCAGTTTTTGGCAGTCTAGACCACGAAGTTTGGAGGTGCCTTACGACAATTCCAGCATGGTGGAGCAACGAACGGATATGGAATATTTAATCATGCACATTGAGCATCTGCAACCGCTACAGGGGAGGACCGATCGATTGACATGAGCGCCATTCGCCGAGCATGGTTTCTCTGTCAGTAAAGCCTATAAGTGGTGGATGCGGGGGACCACCATAGTAGCGGAATTAAACGGGAAAACGACTGCATTCTGGAAGCTAAAAGCACCGCTGAAAATTAGGAGTTTTGTATGGTTGGCCCTACAGGGGCATCCGTACGAAATGGTGGTCGAATAAATCGGACATGTGCGCGCTGTGTAGCATGGAGAGAGAAACCGTTGAGCACCTATTCTGTGTATGTCTATTCGAGGCAAGTGTGGGATACAGTGGCAGTAGAAATGGGCTTGGATAATCGATTCACGTCCATGGAGGGTTTGTGGGAGGCAGGGGTGGCACTCCAACACCAGGTGAGCAGGGGTGGGAGGGGGGGGGGTCGGAGGGAAGGTAGCAATGACAGTTGTCCCAGCGGTGATTTGGGCGGTGTGGCGCGCCTACAACGCGGTAGTATTTAGAGGACAACCTGCTTACGTGGAAAACGTAAGGGAAGAGACAGACGGTCTCCTAAATGCATGGGGCCGGGGGATTGTGGGAGCCGCTTCGGTGAGCTTTCAAAGGGGAGCGCTTAGCATCCGGTGACACCGTGCTGCGACAAGGCTTGGGTAGATACCTCTTCTACCGAGCCAAATAACTTTCTTTTTCCTTATCTAGTTTTTCACTTTATGTAATTTCTCTCGTTCCCTTTATTTTATTCTTATATTCGGACATGTACTATGACACTTCTATTAATGAAATCGTGGTAGATAGTCTACCTTTGTCCAAAAAAATGGGGGGGGGGGGGGGGCTTCTCAATACTTAACAAATCTAATAAAAGAGCTTGAAAGCTCAACAAATGAGGAGGCATGTGGGGTCCACATGAAAAAAAATTTAAAAATTATTTTCTCTCATATAGTGGGTCCCACACAAAATCAATTAATTAATATTTTAATTAATTAATTTAAGTGATTTTTAGTTTTAAGTCCCCGTAAACTATCGAATTTAGCGATCGATCCCTTATTTTTTCATATTTTAATTTTAGTCCCTACATTTAAATGATAAGTTAGGAATAGGTCCCTGGGAGGGACTTATTCCTAAATTATTAAGTTTGTTTATTAGTCCCTAAAAGGATATATTCCTAAATTATCATTTAAATGTAGGGACTAAAACCAAAATATGAAGAAGTGAGGGATCGATCGCTAAATTCGATAGTTTACGGGGACTTAAAACTAAAAATCCCTTTAATTTAAATATAATTAATAATTAATATATCCTTAAAAAATATAAAATTTAATATAATAATATTCTCTCTCGACCACATTATATTTTAAATATAGTTAATTTGAATTTAAAAAATAATATTAATAAAATATTATTGTAAGAGCCATTTAAAGAGTATGATTGAAGTGAACACTTTAATCAAGACTCCTTAACTAGGTATATGTGCCATGCTCCAACAAATGAAGGAGGCATTGGTGGAGAATGATTGAAAATGCTCTTACTAACTTAACCAAAATTGGGTTTGTTCTTTGATTTCTTCATTGATTTCATTTTCATGTGGGATGTAAGTTTCCAATGTATGAAATATTTTACTAATTAAATTAAGATGATTTCTCATTCTGAATGAATACGGATATAATTAACATTTGTGTTCTTCGATTCTTAACAAATAATTTCATGTCTATATATGCTCACTAGTTACAGTGATCAATTGGGATGAGATCTGCATAGTTGGAAAAAAAACTGACCGTTTCTTGCCTGTTTCAGACATCATAAAAAAATAATGCAAGAGTTATTTAAAATTTATGAATTATAATTGAATTTAAACATTATATAATACAAATATATAACTTTATTATACTGCATGAATAATCAGATATTTTCAGAACAGATGTATTGATATATGATTTTATATTGTTCCGACTTTCATATATAATCAAGGTTTTATCAAATCTGTATTGAAATTTTAATATAACGTTAACAAAGTTGATTAATTTTAGGGTATCAAATTTTCTTCTTAAACATTTACCCCCCCCCCCCCCCCCCGGTTTGGTAAACAGAATAAACGAGTATAAAGTTAGTATAAGGGTGATATAAGAATGGATAGAAAAAATGATTGTTTGTTTGCAAGGTATAACTTGGTATTACTAAACGAGTATAAGAGAGTATAACAATTCTAAGTAACCCCTAAAATAAGCTATATTCACTTTATCTATTCTCATGGACCCACATGTCAAATCAATTTTTTACACCTTATCACATCAAATCATCTGTCAACACCTCTTATACATTAAAGAGTCAACATGTCAAATCAACTTTTTTACACTTTATTTATATTTTATTTTTATCCTAAACAATTCAAATTTTATTCTTACGTTTTCCAATGAGAATAAAAAAAACACAACCAAACATAAAATATCTTATTCTTGTAGATTTGTTATCTATACTGGCATAGTTATCTATCTAGAATAACCCAATTCCACTATCCAAACGGGGACTTAATCAATTCTTAATCACAGCATCAAAATTCTATTTCTATTTTTAAAGTAACATTAATTTAACCAATTCTCAATCAATAATGAAAATAAAACAGTTTGTGCTTTCCTATACTAAACATTTTCTGAGTTCAGTTATATCAGCTATTTTAGTGTTCTTAATCATGACCAATTAAATGCTAAGACCTGATTTAATTGAGTTGAAGGTGATCAACTTACTTGACAGGCATTTAAACCATGCTCAAATGTTGCAATGTTTCCATTCATCATGTGCATATCAGAACAAGTCCATAAATCACTCTTTTAACATTGGTAATTGATGCCTATATTCTCTCTCTCAAAAAAAAAAGTGGCTTAGCAAAGAAAAACTTGATCAAGTCTCATAGATGATCAATAACAACCACCATGCCAAACAACTAGTTCACCCGTGGAAAAAACTAGCAGAAAAAACTTGATCAACTTTCGAAGATGGTCAATAGAAACAACAATTTCACACGACAAACAAATTCCGAACAAGTGTTCCTTATAAAAGGACCAAAGAAATACCTGGGAAGAAATCATAAATCATTAAAGACTTCTACCCAAGAGCACATTAGATCAACATAGCAACCGGAGCACCACCCCCCAGACAGCAGCTACTGCAAGAGCAGCCCGTAGAATAATCAGGTTGCCAGAATCTTTGGGAGATCCGCTTTTGAGGTTCTGTGGCTGTGCTTTCGGAGGCGGCGGTGGTTTTTGGACAAGGATGGAGAGTTTCATTCCGTTGAAGCAGTAGCCTTTGCTGCAGATGAAGTACCACCGCTTGGTCTGGTTGAGTTGGACGGCCCAACGGTCACCTCGTGACCAACCGTCCAATGGATTTTCTGCTGAACAAGTGTTGTAGGCTGCCTCATTGACCACCATTACGTCATACTGGCCTTCCGTCCAACGAAAAACTGACAAGATAGATGGAGATACAAAATCAGCATCTGAGATTCAAACAAGTGAAATTTCAATATGCATGTGATGGTGTGAACTCATTTGATTTAAAGATTAGCTAACCATAAAACAGAGGTCCATTTGTTTCCCATGACACATACAGTGCTGCAGAACCATCATCAGATGACAGACAACAACTCTGCATATCTCTAGGGTCAACCATCACTATCTCCCTCCATTCATTTGGCCCAAGAAATTCGATATCATGCTACCACAGATGATGAATTTATGATCTTCCATTCACTTAACATTGGACCTAGCCTTCTAATCTCTTATTTCATTTGATTGCCAATTCCTTATATGCACCATCTCACGCATACACCACACTATATTATCTGCTTTATTCTTATCGGGTCTATGGTTTTAAAATGCATCTTGATACATAAGAGTTGTGCACAAACTATACACCCACAATAGGCAATGTGGGAGTAAACAAACCATGGCCCAGGCGCTCACCCCACATCTCTTACTCCACATGGGCCTACTGGATACAGCCCAACCCACAACCCCTTTAATGGGCCACACATGACAATCACCCCCCTCAACGAGCCACAATCCCCTGTAAGGGTTGTAAATGGGCTGTTGTACCAATTGTAATGCCTCAGATCAACACAATAAGATGCATTTTTAAAAAAATGTATCTCCCACTGAAACCCAGCTCCTAGGAAGAACCACAACTTTTAGTTTGTGGTAATTTCTCTCTTGTTGGCTCTAGTCAATGTTCTCTTCAACATTGAAGCTTAACATTAATGATTGATAATAAGGCACCATCATATAGCGTACCATTCATTGAATGATTTAGATCTACATGTAATACAGAGTCACAAAATCTCATCACAAACACAGATCATGGCATCCTTACAATGTGAAACATCAATGTTAGTAACTGAAAATATTTAAAGCTACCCATAATTTCATTTCTCAAAAATGCCTTGATAATATCAGAAGTTTCTTAAGGGGAAAAAAAAGGAGTTAAAATAGCTTCTATTTTACTTCAAAACCCCACCCAATATGATCAGACATTCACACAGCTCATCAAAACAAGCAAACGAAAATCATTAAAAACCAAAACCCATCAACAAAAACCATGATTAAAACAGACCCAGTTCACATTTTATGCTAAAAGAGGCAAAAATCAGTGCGGGTTCAGACTGACCGAGCCAGTCATCCTTGTAGAAGTGCTGCTTGGCCGCCCAAACAGTGTAGTTCGCGTCCGGTCGCCAGTTCAGATTGTGCTGCTGTGGATCCGCCACCGCCACTCCCATTGCACAAGTCAGTACCGCCACAACCACCACCACCACCGCAGTAGCCGCAGCCGGAGCTCCGCCTTGTCTCGCCATCTCTCCCAGATCTACTTCTCTCGCTTTGCACTCTCTCTGTGAGTGTTTTTGTCTTTAATATAAACAAAGTCTGGCATTTTCAGAATGGGTACCATAAAAGTGAGGCTCGTTGCTATTATATTACGATATTGCCATTGGTTCTTACATAGCTGGATGCCTGGATGTCTCTGTCGGCTTTATGTGCCCCACAACTGGCTTTCATAAAAGGGTACCAACGTGAATAATCGCAGTTCGCGTTTATTGCGGATTTGCCATTATTTTAGTCAGACTCATTGCATTTAAGCTGGATAACTAACAAGGGTATTTTAGAAAATACAAATAGAAATCTGTGTGGTCAAAAAGGGCCCATATGGGTCCTATTGTCCAAAAAGCTCATGAGCGCCTATGATTCCCCAACGTGGACTGATCCATGGGGTCCAAGCTTGTAATCGATTAAAAAAGGATAATGCTAAGTAAGACATTTTTCTACCCCTAATTCCATTTTAATAGTAGTTTAAAAATTCTTAAAAAAGTATATCTCATGTATAAATGTATTTATAGAAAATGTGAAAAAAATTATTAAAGTTTATGTCTCGTTTATGTGAGTATATTTTGTGACAATTTTCTAGCGGTGCCTGGAATTGGGACTAGAAAAAATACCGTGTGTAACAATATATACATTAAATTCACTTCAATAAGAAAATTATTAAGAGCGTTGTAACAAGCAGTCTTATATGCAGCTTTAAATATAATCTTATATATTTCATTAGTCATCCAGCGAAGTATACACACACACCCCTCAATAAAAATTTAACATTCGCTACAAATGAGTTCCCTTAATTTGAATGGAAAGATATATATATTTCATTAATGCATAAACTTTGTTAAATGATATTTATTATTTTTTAAAACTCATTAAATGATATATATTATTTTAAAAAATTTAAAATATGTGGAAGTTGTCAGAAGGATTGTCTCTAACATTTTCCTATTTTTTGTGAAATTATGTGTTTCATTAGATACATGAGAAATTAATTAAGGTCCCTGTGATCACCCGTTATTTATTTTTAGGTCCCTAGAAGTTTTTAAGTTTCTTTTAGGTATCTAAAATGATGAAAAATTATCTTTAGGTCCTCGAAAAAGAATGCCTTCAATTTGCCCGTCAGAAATATTGAAAATGCACCTCGTCGCCTGTTAACATTTTGTAAAGGTTAATAATGTACTGAGAAATGTTAACAACGTACTGAATATACTTAACAATGTACTAGGGAGTATTAATCGTGCATTTAAAAAATTGTCCAGAGTGTATTTTTGATATTTTTAACAGATCGGTAACAACATCTAGTTTGAGAGATTTAAAGATAATTTTTCAGCGTCTCAAGCACTAAAAAAACTTAAAAAATTTCAGGGACCTAAAATTAATTCATGGGTGATCACAAGGACCCCTAATTAATTTCTTAGATATATCTTCAAAAAAAATTCAACGCACGTGTTGGGACTGTAAAATGGCCCACATGGAATCCATATCATTTTCTTTCCTCAGTATTAAGGGACCGTTTGGAAACTGTTTGAACGAGTTTTTGCTTTTATGAAAATTAAAAAGCGCAAATGTGTTTTCAAACTCTTCCAAAAAATACATTTAATCAAAATGTTTACTCTAACTTTTAGTACAAAAATATACTTTTACAAAAGCAAAAAAATAGTTTTCCAATAATTCAATTTTATTGAGCTATTTTTTTACCAAATAATATATTGAAATATAAAAATAAAAAAATAAATGTAAAGATAACAGAAGGAAGAGAAACATAATTTAAAATTTTCAAACACACGTGGTTGAATAAATAAATAAAGGCTTCTTGAACAAATTTAAAAATACAGTTTTTATTTAACAAATAAAAAATAAGGGATCATGCCAGATCAAAATCTAATATTCCTCTCTTAAAATCTAAATATAAAATAATCTACATTACTATATAAAAGTCTTTTAAACCAAAAACATGTCATTTAACCATTTTGCCCATGTCAATCCATTCAATTCCATTCACACCACTTTAATCACAACCATTTGATCATTTTACCCCTACATTTCTATTTAATCCTATGAAAATCCATTTACATCATTTTAATCCCTACAATTCTATTCAATACCATGAAAATCTATTCACATCATTTAAATCATGTCATAATTTATTCTAATATATTTCATCATATCTTATATATATATATAGAGGAGTGATTAGGTGCGGGTCGTGCGGTCGTGCGGCGTCGACCACGGGCCGTTGATCACGGGTCCATCGCGGGTCCATCGCATCAGACGGTCGGGGGCGATTCATCTCGACCGTTGAATGCGATGGACTCGCGATCGGACGACTCACGTCGGATCTGCACGCTATCACTCGCGTGTGTATATATATATATATATATATATATATATATATATATATATATATATATATATTTCACAAGCGTTGATACATGCAATTCATATTGCAGCCCATTTTGTAGCCCCATATGCTATGATAACATAGTATATACTGCATTATTATAGTGTATGAGATCCTATCATAGTGTACGACCTAAAATTTTTTTCATTTTTTTATCATGGAAAAAATACGCTAATGTATCTCAGTATTTACTTCATTTTATATAATAGCATGCACTTTAAATGATGAGTATATGATTAAAAAAATGGGATGTATTGCAATTGGGGCTGCAATTAAGGTTACGTGTATCTTTTTCCTTAGTTCACACACACATAGACTGGGCCTACCCACCATTAAGCCCAGTAAATGTTGGGCCCGGGCTGGACCCAGGGAGGGAGGATTTGGAGTCCTCATGCCTCCTGTCCAATAGAAAAAGGAAAATGATACGTCTAGCCCCTATGCTACCCTAATTGCATAACACATCGATTTTCATTTTCTTTAAAACCATACACTCTCCCCATTGAAGTAGATGCAGTTTTATGAAATGAAGTATATATTGAGATATAAAATGTTTTGCACCATACACTATAATAGGGCTCATACACTATGATAGCGCAGTGTATAATATATGTTACCATAATATATGAGACTGCAAAACGGACTGAGTGTATCAGCGCTCAAAAGAAAAAGAGTGTTCTGCTTCTTTTTACAATATCAAATAGGATAATGTTCCTCCACTCATTGAGGTATCCTCATTGGACAATTTCACATTTTTTTTATGAACGATATTATTAATTTATTAGCTAGGATATATGATTTATTTATTTATTTATTTTTAAAAATAAAAAACATAGGCAGACTGTGTTTTGGACTATAACATTTTACAAAGACATATAAAAATGATATAGAGCCCCGTTTGCAGCTCTATTATGCACCCCACACACATTTTGATTTGTTTTTCTAAAGTATATATTTAGTTAATGGTAATAAAATATATTATTTTAGAAATTGTTAGATTCAAAATTATTTACAACTCTAAATGCAGTTGACATCCTTTTTAATTTTTGCTTCACCTAAGTATATGCATTTTGTAAAAAAAAAATGAAGTAAATGTACCAACGAATTGGATGAAGGGTGCGTTTGGTTGCGCGATTGCAAAACTGATTCTGCAGGAATCCGCGATTGCAAACCTGATTTTGCAGGAAGCTCACTTTCTCAGCTTTTTGAAATCGCAACTTTTAGGTACTATTTGCCTGCAATCGCTGGATTTAAAACTGCGATTACAAAACTGTTTGGTTGCGCGATTGTAAACGCAGCTTCCTGTAATCGCAATCGCAGCGCAATCGCGCAACCAAACACACCCGAAGTCACTTATACATTTGTAATAAAGTTTCTAACGAGGACATAATGAGTGTGCTTAGTAGTGGCTATCAGTGTATATGAAATTGAAAAAGGGGTCAAGCGTATCAGCACTCATTATTTCATAAAACAATAATATATATATATATATATATATATATATATATATATATATATATATATATATATATATATATATATATATAGTCGAGTGATTCAGTGCGGGAATGCGAGAAACGACGTCGGTCGTTCGATCGCGGGTCCATCGCATCCAACGGTCGATGTGAATCGCACCCGACCGTCCGATGCGATGGACCCGTGATCGACGGTATATATATATATAGGGAAGTGATTCGGTGCGGGAATGCGGGAAGCGATCACGGGCCGTCGATCACGGATCCATCGCATCGAGTGATTCGGTGCGGGAATGCGGGAAGCGACGTCGGTCGTTCGATCGCGGGTCCATCGCATCCAACGGTCGATGTGAATCGCACCCGACCGTCCGATGCGATGGACCCGTGATCGACGACCCGTGATCGCTTCCCGCATTCCCGCACCGAATCACTTCCCTATATATATATATATATATATATATATATATATATATATATATATATATATATATATATATATATATAGGGATGATTAGGTGCGGGTCATGCGGTCGTGCGGCGTCGACCACGGGCCGTCGATCACGGGTCCATCGCGGGTCCATCGCATCAGACGGTCGGGGGCGATTCATCTCGACCGTTGGATGCGATGGACCCGCGATCGGACGACTCACGTCGGATCCGCACGACCGCACGACCCGCACGCTATCACTCGACTATATATATATATATATATATATATATATATATATATATATATATATATATATAGTCGAGTGATAGGGTGCGGTCGTCCGCACGGTGCGGATTCGACTACGAACCGTCGATCACGGGTCCATCGCATCCGACGGTCGAAGTGAATCGCACCCGACCGTCCGATGCGATGGACCCCGTGATCGACGGCCCGTAATCGAATCCGCACCGACCGTAATCCGCACGTAATCACGAGTCTATATATATATATATATATATATATATATATATATATATATATATAAGGACGTGATTAGGTGTGATCGTGCGGGCGGTGCGGCCGGGATCACGGGTCCATCGCATCGGACGGTCAGGTGCGATTCACGTCGACCGTTGGATACGATTGACCCACGATCGGACGGCCCGCGATCGCGACCGCACGACCGCACCTAATCGTTTCTGTGTTATATATATATATATATATATATATATATATAGGGACGTGATTGCGTGCGGCGAACGGCAGGTGCGGCAGCGATCACGGGCCATCGATCACGGGTCCATCGCATCGGACGGTCGGGGGCGATTCATCTCGACCGTTGGATGCGATGGACCCGCGATCGAATGGCCCACGTCGCGGCCGCACCTGCCGTTCGCCGCACGCAATCATTTTCATATATATATATATATATATATATATATATATATATATATATATCATCTTATTCTCATTTATTTTGACATAATTGATTATTAAAATTGAACAAATAATATTTTATTCCTTAATCCATCTTAATTCTCCCCAATCCCCCCTGTATTGTCACCTTAAAAGGGGTACAATCTATATTATCTATATTACTATATAAAAATCTCTTATCACAAAAAAAACTATTAATGACCATTTTATCCTTACTAATCCATTCAATCCCATCACAGTCCATTCACATCACCTTAATCACAACTAAATCACCATTTTACCCCTATTCAATCCTATGAAAATATATTCACATCTTTGTAATGTCATTCATAATTTATTTTAATACATACATTTCATATATTTATATGATGAATAATATAAATAGATCATAAAATAATATTAATAATTTAAATCAATTATATGTATTTGAATATTTTTTATATACCTACAAAATTTACATTAATATGTTTATTAACTTATAATTAAATTTCAATGTCATAATATTTGAGGATAATGGATGCTTATAAAATGAAATTGTTTTTAATATTTTTATATATACCAATTAAAATTACATATATATTTATTCACTTATAATTAAATTTCAATATCATAATATTATGAGGATATAAAGGGATGCTCACTCTTATAATATATTTTACATTATTAAAATTATGGTATAACATATCTATCAATAAATCCGTATTAAAACATATGAGGCATGTCCTATGCTTTTAAATAAACCTTTCATATGATGCATGTTTTTCTTCAAACATATGATGCATAGCATATTAAAATTTGAAGCCTTACATATGATGGCGTTAGTGTTCAATTGTTTGACACTTTGACTTAAATTTTTGTTACAGTAATTTATTTCTATAATTTATTAATAATTATTTCCCATTTAGTGTTCAATGCAATTATTTAGCATGTCCATTTATTGGCATAGAATCCCTAATTTTTTAATGTTAGAACCATTTATTGTGTATATATGTGTGTAAAAACCGCTGCTTTCATACACAAGCAAAAGCATGTTATATAATATGTCCTATTATATTATATTATATAATATGTCCTATATATTATATTTATACAATAATAATATCAATATATTTATACATAATTAATATAATGCTATTAAATAATAATTTATTAATTATTTAAAAAACTAATTATTGAAAAAGTTATTCTTTTTCATGTGATGTGTTAATTATTTTATTTACTCCATGTGTCATCTTAGGGGATTTACTTATTTGGACATGCATGATGTAGATGTGTCAATTATTAGACATTTAAAAATGGCAAACTACATTGACAACCATTAAAAAGATGATAACTAAATATCATATAAATATAGCACAATAATTCGAATTGTGTGATGTGAGGATCACAAAATCACCACACAAAATCAACGGACATATGGTTTGTTCATACTCTCAATGCAGCATTACACATAGCCCTTCAACTTCCCCCTCATAAACCGCCACCCTCACATTCATCCCCTCTCCATTCAGTCCCCTCATTATTCATTCCCTCTCCATTCAATCCCCTCATCATCTTCAAGAGATGCCACATTTATTCTCGCGATAATGAATACTCATTCATTCTCTTCCCCATTCCTTTGGATAATGGATCTATCATCATCTCTCTCTTTTTTCTTCTCTCCTGCAATTTTTTAACTGACCTAAGGAAGAAGGGTTAATCTTAAATATATATGATGCTTAATTTAGTTTGTCTAATCCATTTTGTGTTTCAATTAAACTTAATATGTTATTTTTTTCTTTGGTTTTTTGTTTATTTAAATTTTGCCCGTTTGGCTATCAAAAATAATAAATCTCATATAAATAAATTATTTTTCCCTTAAAAGAATCTTCTTCGATTTTCGATCTTGGTTGGAAGTAGCGCAACAATGGATCTGATATTTATTAATAAATATTTTGCAATGTAATTTCATTTTGATATTTTCATCATCAAAATAAAGTACTTATTTCTTCCATATCCTTTCATTTTATAAGCACTTCCTAATCATCAGAATATTATGATATTCGAATTTAATTAAAAATTGATAAATATATAAACTGTTTACTCAATTTAATAAATGAATTTACCTATCAGAAATTATTTCCTTGATTTAGCTCTTCATGGAATAGGATATGGAGCTGTCTTCTCCTTTTTCTTATCTAGTGATTTTTAAAATAGGTTTTTTTAGTGAATTTATTATGATTGAATTCTGTAGATTTTAGAATCTATATAAAATATATGGTGATGTCTATTTAAAGTTTAATTATTTTTTAATATGAATTTATCCATCTTCTCATTTTTTATTTTTCATTTGCATGGTACATAGAAATTTTGATGTTATTCATATATAAATCGTCAAATAATTGATTCCGTAGATTTAGGGATTTCATGATATATGTAACTGATGTGATGATATCTATTTAACTTTTTTAAAAATATAATGAATTTATCCCTGTTATCAATATTTCTTATTTCATTTGCATAGTACTAAAAAAATTTGATGTTAAAATTTTAAATCTTCTATGACATTTATATGTAGTATTAAAATATCTTGAATATAATCTATCTTAATGATATTATCATGATATTACAGTTATCATATTTTCTGAATCCAAAATGTAAGGGTTAAATTTAGAATAGGAGTGGATTTCAATATATTTAAAATATGAATAGTATTTATTAGTATTTATTTCTTATCTTCTTTTGGATATCATTTTACACAAATAACTTGCTTATCAAAATAGATTAAAATATAATCCTTAGCTTTCAAGTACTGATTATTTTAGATTTTTTATATTTTAAATTTTGTATTAATTTTCTTCATTGGACTTGATTTACAATTTCTTATTTTAGATTTAGAATCTGATTATAAATTTTTAGATATTTGATTTTGCCTGTAAAGTTTTTTTTCTTAAATCTTATATTTTATTGAATTTTTCATATTTAGTTTTATGACCTTCCCTTGCTGCATCTCAAGTCTCTTCTTTTTCTAGAGGAGCAAAAATTCTCTATCACCATAATTAAACATGTGAAATTCAAATGAAGAGTATATATACGCTATCCCACAGGAAATGATGAATAAATGTGTAAGTATAATACTTTTATAATGATTTATATTTCACGATTTTTATAAATCTATCCTTCATTAGTGATTATGGGTTCAATGTTTATGCTATTTTCTTTATTCAAGTAATTTTTTTGGGTAATCATCAACGTTGAAATGTGATCCTCCATTGGATGAAATCGAGGGCTTCATGAAAGAGAAGAACAACACAAATAGTCTGTTCGAGTTAGTCAGAATTATGAAAGAATGATTATTGGCTTCTGCACTCAATGATATTATTGTTTTTCCTTCTCTTTGTCTAGAATCACACATATGTATGGATTGAAATAGAAGAATAACTATCATAAGATTGTTCAAATTGTTTCATTTCGCTATGATAATTCTTTTATATAACAACAGGATCATGGCATTATTTTAAAAAAGGGTCATGGCATCTCCTTAAAGGTTGCATATTTTGTTTTAAGTTAAGGGTTTGTTCAAAAACCCATTTGAAAATATGATTTTGTATAAAGAAGTTCACTTTCTTTGTTTTTTAAAAGACATACTTTTTGTACTAAAATTGAAACAAACTCTTTAATTTAAGTATGTTTTTTTTAGACCATTTGGAAGTACAATTGACTTTTTTTAATTTATGCAAAAACAAAAGCAAGTCTAATCGGGTTTCCAAACATCCTCTTAAGAGATTTTGAGTTTTCCAGGGTTTTAGAGGTGCTAATCTTGTTTTACGTTAAAGGGTTTTAGAGATTTTAAGTAGAACCAATCTTGCACCCATTTTAGCCATGATCTTTTATTTTCTCCGTGATTGGATCCAATAAGAAAGTAAAATATATACTCAATAATTAGTTATGCAGTTCGATTTATACGTTTTATAGTTCGATTAAAGGGGTGTCCATTTCGGTACTAACCAGATCCAGTCAATCTCTACATATATGTGGAGACCGGATTCGGTCAGTACCAAACTCAGTCAGTTTGGTCAGTACCGAACTGCATCATATTCAAATCGAACTGCAACACCTATAAATCGAACTGCACAACCAATTGTTGGGTATATATTTAACTCTCTTATTGGATACTGATAATACTTATGAATTCATATTTTCTCCAATAGCTGATTGAATCAAATAAGAAAGTAAAAAATATATCCAACAATTGATTGTGCAGTTCGATTTACACGTGGTGCAGTTCGGTATTGATCGAACTGACCGAGTTCGGTACTGACCGGATCCGGTCCCATGTATGTGTTGTTATATATTGATTTAAAAAATAGAGTAATTATCAACTGTGCATTTTTGTGTGTGGTGGTGGTGTTTTCCATCAATTCATTTTGTGTTGTGTTTTTCAAGATCAAATGATATCTATATAACCTAAATTATCTCTAACAAAAATGATTTTTTTTAAAAGTTCTTATATGTGTCAATTTGATTATCATTAACATATTTATTTCTATTTTTATGGTGTATTTTCAACCATTTGTTATTATCCTTTTTGTGTGTTGGTGTTTAAAAATAAACTTGTTTAAAATTCAATTTAGTACATGAATTTTTTTAATCAAAAAATATATTATCTGGATTTTGTCAATGTTATGACCTTATAAGAGAAAAAGAAAAAGGCGTCATTTTCATTTCGGTTTTGTACTTCTTAACAAAATGGTTTTTGAAGTGATAAGTTACACCAAACTCTTATAAATTTTTTTGTACAATATAGCTATCAGTGATGTCAATCAATAAAACCTTGACTTTTGAATCCTAAAACCCAAATCATAAACCTTTTCCTATAGGAAAATAATACAACAATAAGTCTTATAAATATTTATGAAAAACGCAACATGACTATTCATAAAAAATAAATAAATAAATTGAATCAAACCAAATTTTCCACAAGTGTGGAAACATAAATTGAAAAAATTAAATAATAAAACTAACACCACAAAGTAAATAATCTTAAAAGATTAATAAGAATGTGAAATCTATAAAAATCAATTATAATTATGCAATATTAATATATAAAACTTCGGGCATGTCATTGTATTATTTATCAAACGGTCAATTCTCTTTATATGTTGTCGGCCATGTATTGCACTGTGTTCCATCAATATATAATTTTTTTTGCTGAGTTTTTCTCAAATGATATCTAATCTATCGTCTCATATTACTCTAACAAAAATTACTTTAGAATTTTTTTTACTTTCGCTGTTCAGATTATTACCATATTTACTTTTAATTTTCTGGTGTGTTCTCAACCATTTGTTATTATCATTTTTCTTGTGTGTGTAAAAAATAAATTTAATATATATTTGAAAACAATTAAAATCACTTTCAATTTTTTTATATTAATATTAATTTTCAATTAGATGATAATGGGAAAAATATATATTTTAAAGTTTTTTATTATATTTTTTCTTCCTATCATTTATTTAATTTTTTTTATTGCTTTTCTATAGCTCACTTTTACCCCTATCTTGAACGGTAATCCTCTAAATCAATTTTTTTTTTATGTGAGACAAACCATTTTAATTTATTTGAATATCTCTAACTAAATGTTTAGGATTACTTAATTATTTTGAACTAATTAATTATGTATAAACATTAGCTTCATTTGCTTAAATCATTTTTTATGGGACCAATGCACTTAACAAGGGTGATTTGCTTTCTTGGTAGTTGTATTTTTTGTTCACTTTTTAATATTTTTTTATGTATTTATAGGAAAAATACGTATGAAATATTGTCTACTATGAATCTATGATTCTTTTTTTTCATGTTTGACACCATTATTTTCATCATTTGATTGGGTAAATTATAAATATTAAAATTTTTACACTGAAAGTCAATATTATGAAAATGTTATTGTAACTATTTTTTTATATTATATATATTATATTTTATTTATGTGCATTTGCACATACACGACAACAAGTGATGATAAAAATTCCCTTACTTTCCATTGCGAATTGCGGCTTCACAAAATCCATTGATGAAAAGAGTGATACACAAAAAGTTCATAATGTCTTACATTGCATTGAGAATTGCAGCTTCAGAAAATCACAAACCAGTAGACACACACACACATACACCATTCTAAACATAATACAAACAGATAGATGCTCACACACATGCAATTGATGTTGCCGTCGTCCAACGAAGATCGAGAAGATGATATACTAAAATTAAGGGTCATCCAGACGATGCTGTCCTCCGGCAAAGCATGGCATATCGACACATCCCCCGGATTCACATGGAGCATCTGAAGTGATATGTGCTTTGCGTCCCACTCCGACGTGTCACTATGACACACCGCCACTACCTCCGCCTTGGTCCTGTCATCCCCGATGAAGGGCACCACGTAAGTCCTTGTCCCTTTGAGTGAGTGACAGAAATAAGTCAGGTACGCGTAAGTCGCGGGTGGCAGTTCACCGTCTTCGCATACCCAACCTCTTCTGCCGTCCCTGCCACCATGTACCACTTAAACACCCTCTTCGACACTGTCCGATCCTCCAAAACCGCCACCCTCACTTGTACCCCTTTGTTTGTTCCGAGCTTGAACACGGCGAAGTCGACCATGGACTCGAGAGAGGTAGCGTAGAGCTTCTCCTCGGATTTAAGGGCTGGGGCCTCGCACTGTTGAAGGGTTTCTTGCATGAGGAGGGCGAGATTGGAGTTGGTTTGATGGAAAGCCGGAGGGGTGTTGGGGAGGTCGGTGGTGGAGAAGGGTAAGGATTTGGCCTTACTTTTGGGGAGGAACGATCTGTGGCAGCCACCATGCTGTGAGGAAGTATGTTGTTTTGGCCATCACCATGCTGATGAGATGATAGCACATGCGTAAAATCCAATTTCATTATTCATGATTAGTGGTACAACCACACACATACAAATTTACTTGTAGAGAAATCAATTTAACTCTTCCTTTAAAAAAGGAATTCCATGGTAGATGTACCATCACCTGAGTGGTGAGCATTGATTGTAGAAGCATTTTCATATAGTGCCCCAACTTGAAGTCACCAAGAAATATGATTGCCAGTCTGGTGATGTAACTGTACACTTGAAGGCTACACTAGCAAATGGTCTCCATGACTACAAAATCAGGCATGTACAAATGTTAAACAAACTTAAATTAGAAAATGGATATGAAACAAACCCTACACTATCATATTCTTATAAGATAATGATTATAAATACACTTACAATAAAGAAGTTAAAGACAATGCATTCTTTTCCATTATAACTTATAGTTTGGTGTTATAGTTTGATGAATACTTCTTGGATAAACACTCTCCATCAATGTCTTTCTTTTTTATAGCCATCTTCTCTTATGGATTTTAAATGGTTTGAAATCCAAATGTCACTTTTTCTTGGCTTTTTATTTTGTTCGTTTGCTCAGTGGAACATCTTTTTTTTGGTAGAATAATTTTAATCATGGAACATATTTTTTTATTTGATTTTTCCTTAGAATCTACAATAGTGAAAGAAATGGTGGGTTTAAGGCCCGTCATGCTTGAATATGAAAAAAACTATTTGCACCTTAACAATTGAAAAATAATTAAAAATGGTCCTAGGTCTTTCATTTTCCCACTTTTTATTAGTGTTGTTACAAATACTATCATTCAGTACTTTCAAAACACAAAGACTCATCTATACTATATAGTATAATAAATCATCTTCCAAAAATTGCTTTTTGTGATGATATATAATGAATTTTGAGAATAAAGTTTAAATTAATTATATATATAAATGATGCAAAACCTATTCATGGAGTCTTTTTTGTATTTTGAGTGATTTTCTCCAAATCCCCCTTAATAAAACAATGGGTTTGCTATGAATGAAGGGATTTAGTGGGAAGCATCTTCAATAAGAAAAGCTGAAAAGTGATTTACTTTGTGGGTAAAGTAAATGGGGTATAAATAATTCTCTCTCTTTTTTTCCATGCCATCTCCTATTATTTATCATTCTACTATATCATATTCATCTTCTAAGAAGTCTTATATGTCACAATTTCCATGATATTCTCCTTAATTTTGGTCCTTGTAAACTTGTGTCCACATGCAAGCCCCCACTACTATAATAACTGCAATAGTCCATGGTCCTAAAATAATTTTTGATATGTTATAATAAATTAATATGACATATCATTAAAGATGTTAATAAAGAACATTCTACGAAAAAGATGAGATTTTAGTAAATATGCAATTATACAAAAGATATGTCATATAATAAAGGCAAAAGCGATGAATCAATACAGTAATAAAAAATAAAGACCGAATGGTACATTTGTATCTCAAATTCATAATACAATAATAAAAGATAAAGTCAACTTCTTAGTAGTCCTACATACAATGATATCTAAAAACACTTGGACGATTTTATTTTTCCTAAGGATACGGTAGACAATTGCTATTCAGAGAATGTATTCATTGAAATAACACTTGGTCAAGTTACTGGTGATATTCCCAGCAGAATAAAAATAATCTTATGCACATGGCGATTTTATACTAGGCCATCTCATTTTTCCACGTGTCCTTTAAATATTGACAATACATAACAGTTTTTTTTTTTTTTGGGTATTCGACAATACATAACAATTGAATGGATACAATGTAAAGGAAATCATAGCCGAAAAATGTACTATGAACCACTTTTTAGTTCCAACTGAGTGGCTTTATTTGCGTGGGTTTAACTATGTTTTCCTTGTCACATACTCCGTTTGAAAATCTGTTTGGAAAGAGTGATTTTTGTATAAAATATAACTTAATAAAATTTGATTGTTTGAAAGCTTTTTTTTTTAAAAAAAAATACTTTTTGTATTAAATGCTAAAACAAACTAATTTTTAATTAAATATGTTATTTTCAAAATATTTAAAAACACATTTAGTATTTTCGATTTGCGAAAAAGAAAAAGTCAACTTGAATGTGTTTCTAAATGGCCCGTATTCTGTTCATAGCTTTTTTTTTCTTAATAATAGTTTATTAAATTTCGTGTCTTTCTAAATTTTTTGAGAATATTTTACTGATATGCGAATTTCGGAAATTCGACATGTAACACCTTTTGTTTCATAAAAAAAACACTATAATATATGGAGTTTTGGTCGGTTTAGGAGTTTATCTCTTTAGATGGGTTTTTTTAAGTTTAATTACATGTGAAACTTAATATTGCAGCTACTAATCAAACTATATGATAATACATGTTCAAATTAAATATTAATAATCTCATGCTATAATCTGCATCAATGAGAAGCATAGAGCCCATGTATATGTATATAGATCTCTTTTTTATGAAACCATGTCTTATAGTCTTGTTCATAAATCATAATCCTTCTTGTCTCCATCCAGCATGTATGAACTTGTTAAAATATTAGTTTAAGTTGAATTTAAACTCTGTGTTTCAAATTTTAAAATGGTGCATTTCAATTGGAAACTTGAATGGGGTGATTGACTTGTTGCACCCTCTCTCCATTTAGTTGGTATTGTTATTTAAGATGGATTTATTTTACCACAAAAATTAATTAGATATTCAAATCAACTAATTTAGCATAAGATGATAAGTTATATTACATGTGTTAAAACTATTCTTCACATAAATGTTATATTAAAAATCTTATTCCCTATCTATAATGGAAGCTAAAAATACACCCAAAACCTCACCCCCTGTTTAGGGTGTAGAATAACCCAAGAATGAGGGGGAATAGGTAATAATAATAATAATAATGTTTGTTTAGCAAGTACAAACCTTGATGCTAGCTATGTTGTTTAGATCATTTAGCAGATGTCCTAATAACTATTTTACAGGGTGGTTGAAATTATAATCAGGATTTATCCATGTTTAAAGAGTGTTGTAAACCTGCAAACCATTGCATTTTAACTGCCTTTGATGAATTCATTTTTATTTGTAACCTAGATAAATATGTAACATTATATCAGAAAGGCTATTTAATGTAACCTTGTGGTCCTATGACAACATAAAAGGAAATCAAAACAGAGAAACATGTAACACTGATGTAGGCAACAAGACAACAACTTTCCTTCTCAAGATTTTAATAAAAATATACAATAAATCAGAATATGCTGTCAAAACTTCATGGCTGTAGGCTGTAGCTATCAATAAAACATAACTCATCACATGCAAAACATAAAGGCCTGCATAACTGGATGTGAAATTGATTTAAATAAGTGGTCCCCCATTTTTCATGAAGAGGATATTGACCCAGGAGTCAAGGGTACCCATGATTAGATATTTCCCCCTTCTTAAAATAATTAAATAAATTACAAGAGGCACCACTTATGGCAACTCTCTCCTTGTTATACTTTTCATGAAAAAAATTCTTATCAAAGTACACTATAAGAAAAAACATTTTTTGCGACAATGTATTTGCGATGGATCACTAAAACCGTCGCAAATGCTCTATTTTTTGACGGAAATGTTTGACCGTCGCAAATATTTATCTGCTTTTGTGACGACTGAGTTGAGCCGCTGTTATAACAAGTTTTTACAGCGGATATTTTAGTCTGTCGCAAATATAACGTATTTGCGACATGTGTTTTGGGCCGTCGCAACTAATTCATTGTTCATCTAACCATTCATTTTCCCTTTTCAATTTAAGCCGTCTGATCTTCATATTAAAAAAAAACATAACCCTCTCACACCGAAATGCCCTAACACTTCACCCTCAACACTGCCAAAAGCCCTACCGACGCCGTCGCTTCAGACTGCTCGTGATTCTCCGGCGTCGCTTCATCGTCTCCGCCGTCAGACTTCAATCATCCGCCGCCGGACTCCAATCCTTCCCCGACGCCGTCGGTGGTCCGCCGTTCGATTGCGATCCTCTATCAACGTCGTCAGTTGTCCGCCGTTCGATTGCGATCCTCTATCGACGCCGTCGGTTGTCCACCGTTCGATTGCGATCCTCCGTCGATGGCATCGCTTCACTGTCTTTGACCCCCATCGACGCTGTCGAACTACGATTCTCCGCCGACGGCATCGCTTCACCGTCTTCGACCCCCACCGATGTTGTCGGACTGCGAATCTCCGCCGACAGCATCGCTTCATCATCGCCGATCCCCCACCGACTCTTGAACTGCGATCCACCGCCGACGCCGTCGCTTCGCCGATCCCCTGCTGACGTTGTTCAACTTTGAAAGTCCAACAAAGTCCAAAGGTGATGCTCATAACATTACATCATATAAACACTTGAAAGTCCAACAAAATATTTCAGGACACATAATTGAATGCCTCTAAATGTACCATTCATTGATCTACCATGACCCTTGGAAATTATATTTCAATTCTGATGTGCTCTGTGTTTAGCTACTATTATCTCATTTTGTTGATATTATTGATTGATGTACGGTTGAAAGCATCATTCATTGATCTACCATAACCCATGGAATTTATATTTCAATTCTGATGTGCTCTGTTATTAGCTACTATTATCTCATTTTGATGATATTAGCTACTGTTATGCATTTCCATAAGAATATTTCATTGCACTTGGTTGACTTGATGCAATGATTTGCTTGCATTTGTCTTGATTTGTGTTTGGTATTGCTAAATATTTTCTATTGTGATTCCTAGTTGGGGTATTGAAGAAAGGTCCATTAGAAGGAGTTTCTGTGTTTATATGGAACATTTAAAGAAGAAGAGGGTATTGATATTGTCAAACAAATGCCCACTATCCTTAAAAATATTTAGATTACCAGGTTCATTAAGGCATTTGTTCTAGCATATGATCTTGAAAACATGCTTAGATAATCCTGAAAACATATGTTCTTTAAATAGTTTTAAAGAAAAGAGGGGGGAGGGTGTGTTACAAGGAGACCCGCTACAATGCTTTTGGCTTGAACTTACAACTTCATGCTAATCAAAACAACTACTGCATTGAATTTTTATATTATTTCTAACTTAGTTTGTATTAGCCTATATTTGAACAAGCAGATTGACATGGCATATTCAAACAGGCTAATAAGATAATGGTTATACACATCTTGAAATTTTTGAGTGTGTGTCTATTTTCCATAAACATATGTCATGGGCCAAATAGAATTAAACCCAAGAAGTGACATCACACATGCATGATTTATTTTGTATTATTTCATCATGTTTTTTTAATATCTGATCTGAAATGGATAGTGAGGTTGACCAAAAGTTGTCAACCATGTAACTAAGACACTGGCACGCTTATTCAGACAGCACTTTAGAAGGGATAATCAGTGAATATGATGTTGCCTGACCGACATGGATACGGAGTGTTTGACAAGTCTCCAAAACCTGGATGTAAACTGTCTCCTTACTAGTTACTACTTGGCTTTAAATATCTAATATGAGATGCATATAATATCAGATATCTTCCTGATTTGGCAATCAGAATGATCATCAAATAAAACAGAATGTGGCAACTCTATGTGTATGTATGTATAAATGCAGTAACATCCAATGTTGTCTTCTTTAATTTAATGAGATGAATGGATGATGATAGATATAAACATCATAAGCATGCCAATTTGAGATTCAATTTGCAATTCGATCACACACACAAAAAATATTATTCATTGGTTGTCTTGCAAGTCAGTCTTATGGAAGGGTTTACTTTGTATGGTTAGACCATTTCATTGTTTTTCATTTTATATCTGTCATATTGCTTTATTTGTCCTTTTTTTTTTTGGATGTTGGCAAACAAATTGATTAAATGCAGATATTTGGCTATAGTTTGGTCATCCAGAATGGATCGACTTTCTGAGAGAAGGCAATGGTTGGAGTTATGAAAAATGCAGACGTTAATGGAACCTTGTTGATACAGATCACTTACGATACAAGGTAAACCGTGTCATTGTAGTGTACCACCATCGATTTTGAGGATGATGATTTGCTTTGTTTTTGAAGTATTCTGGAATGGATGACCACTTGATTTGAGTAATATCTTCTTTGTGCATAAAACAAACCCAGCATATGAATGCCTTTGACAGAGCTATGAACTTGCTCGACGACAAATTTTCCTTCCTTTCATCGACGAAGCAGATAGTGAGCAGCACAAGTGAACAGATAAAGTTTGATCAATTTGAACTTCTCGTAGATGCATGTTCTCTGTATTGTTAATAGACTAAATCTTAGCAGCAATATAATATGTGCATTATGATGTGCTTTCTCCATCCACTTGCAGCATTTTTTAAGATAAAATGTGTGTAGACATTTTTTCTCTGTCAGTGGGCCGCTCTTTTAAGAACTTGAGATGATGCATAATGTGATTAAAGAGCTATCATTAACCACTAAAGACTAAGACCTTTCTTTTTGAAAAAAAAATTGTCAAATAGATTTTCCTTGCATATATGCACAATTACAAACATGGGATGGACATTTTCTGCATCTCTCATCCTTCTACGTTCAAACTAAAATCCAGATTTAATCCTTTTTTAAAAATCTCATTGGATGATGTAAGTCAAATAAACCTAAAGTTTGTACATGTAGTCACTCTTTTTTGTTGAAGACCTTAGTGCATACATTAAAATGGAAAAATTCATCCTTCTATAATTTTAAAACAGAACTTTTGTGGTTGTTCTCCTTTACAGGTGGTAATGTTTCTATCTTTTTTTATTATTATAAATAACTTGATAAATTGCTGGCTATCTTAGGTTGAAGTAACATATACATCCTGTTGGATTAATAACCAAACGTGCAAATTTTTTTCTTCCTAAAATGGAATCTAATGAATGCAACTCAAACTATTACATATACCGCTATGTATTTGTTATTATTTATAAATATTTAACAGATGATAAATGTATTTTAGGTTCTCGATGCATGTAGTTCGCATCGTCCACAATTTCCTTGATCGGCCGAGTTAGCATTGTAAAGATTTTGAGATAGTAAGTTTTTTTGTTATCCAAATCACTTTCATGGATAAACTTAGACCTCTGTTTCTTGTATTATGACATGCTTTTTTTTCAGGCAAACTTTTGGTTTTTACAATGTATGGAACTATACAGACAGTCCACTGTTTGATAGCACTGCATACAGACGGTCCACTGTTTTTTCAATCAAACTTTTGGTTTTTACAATGTATGAAACTAGTGATCATCTTTGATAGCACTGCATATTGTGTATGATGTACATAAATAGTTTTATGAAACATATACACACACACAAAATTTAGGAGTGCAATTCGGTTCAGCTAAATGGCTATAGCTAACTTAAACTAGTCTAAACTGGATTTTTTTGGGTTTGGATTGATATTTATTTGAATTAGATTAATTAAGGGTTGTGAAATTTAAATGTTTTCTTGTTGCATAAAGTCTAATGCACTCCGTTTCAAATCTGAATACTATTCTTGTTATACCCCATTTCTCTTCATTGCAACTTTTAAGTTAATAGTTGTATAATTACACTCAATTAAATAAAAGGTTTTCATGTAGTTGTTTTATAGTGGAACAGGTTTTGCTCACTGATTTTCTATTATGTGGAACAGGTTTTGCGTATTGACAGGAATAATTATTACGGATGAGAGTCAATTTCGCTCAATCTCATTCAAGCAAGGTTCACTTGAGGGACAAATGGGAGAGATTCTTATTTTGGATGTAGACATGATTTGATGTTTATGCTATATATTATAACTCTATTTTGAATGTAGACATGACTTGACATTTATACTATACTGAAGATATTTGTTGCTTCACAGGCCTAGCAAAATATTTATTTTTATTTTTGATCTTGTGGATCTACTGCAGGTCTTTATGTGAATACATATATTACAAGTTTTCTAAAATCTAAAATAAAAAAAATAAAAATAAAAATATTATTTACGACGGTTTAGGCCTATGTCGCAAAAGTGTAAAAAAGGAAAAAAATGTTTTTGCGACCGCTAGTATATCCGTCGCAAAACATGTAATTTACATGACTAAAGCAAAAAGTAAGTTTTTGCGACGGCTTATTTGCGACGGTAGAAAACCGCTATAAAAGATATTTATGACGGTTAAAAACCGCTGCTAATCTTTGCGACGCCGTTTAATACGACGGAACCCAAACCGTAGCAGAACCGTCGCAAAAGGGTATTTGCGACGGTTACGGAGACTATTTGCAACAGTTTTAAACCGTCGCAAAAAAGAGTTTTTCTTATAGTGGTATAAGCATTTTGTATCATTGAAAATAATTGTTTGATTATCAATGTCAATAACAATGAGTAAAAGAAGGCTTTTGCATTTCAAATACGTGAGAAAATCGAGTGATAATTGGGTGTGGTTCATGTCTATATCCTTGTCTGGATAGCAACATAAGCTATTTTAGAATATCAATTCCAGTATAAATGAAAAATATAATAATGAAATTTTTATCGTTTATTTAACATAGATAAGTTGTTGATAAAATAAGAATAAGATGTGAATAATGAATTATAAAATGTAAAAAAATAATTTACCATGTATGCCATGATTTATAAATGTGATGAAAGATTATTTAAAATATAAGCTTTCTTATATCACTGGATTAAATTGGATGAAATAACACAATCTTAATGGGGGTTTGGAATACCAATATCAACAAATTTTTCTTAATTCTGACATATCTATACGAACTTATTCTTTACAAATAACCAGGTTATTGAGTTTATTCACTCCTATTAGACCTCTATTTCGTTACCCAAACATGGGCTATAAGGCACCACACATATGTTACATTGGAAAACTGGTCATTACCATCTATAATTCCAATAATTTTTTAATTAATTTTTAGAAGTATATATTTATTTAATAAACTACATACTTCTACAAATAAAATATTTATTCAAGAAAACTAATTCTTAACCTAGTATATCTATATATATATATATATATATATATATATATATATATATATATATATATATATATATGTGTATATATATATATATATAGAGAGAGAGAGGGGGGGTAGATATTGTGTGGGACGTGCGCGACACGATCTCGTCCGTTAGATTCAATTTTCACCGTATGTACGAGTGCGATTAAAAATCAAAACCAAAACCAATTGACCAATTAAAAACAAACAAAATCAAATATACCCATTATACCCTCCCTAAAATAATCCCCTTATTCCCTCTCTGGTTCCCCCCTCTCTCTCACGCATTTTTTTTTCACCCCCTTCGACCCTCTCTGGTTCCCTCTCTCTCTCTCTCTCGAATTTTTTTTTCCACCCCCAAATTGGACGGCCTCACGTTAGCGTCGGCGACTCCCCTCCTCACGATGACGTCGACGACACTCCTCCTCACGCCGTCCCCCTGCGTTCGGCACCCCGTCCCCCCGCGTCGCTCCCGTCTCGGTATCATCCCTGTCTCGGCATCGTCCACGCCCTAGCATTGTCTACTTCGTGTTAACATCTATTGTATGTATTTCTTTTCCATGTTCTGATTATTTAGGATTTTTTTATTTCATTTTTTATTTTGTTTGATTAGCTAGGGCTTTCATAATTTTTTTAGGGTTTGTAAATATGTAAATGTTAAAGTTTTAGGGCTTTTTTGTTTCCTTTTCATGGGGAAATTATGATTGTATATCAAGATGCTTAAATCAGGTTTTTTTTTCTTCTGAGTTTGCAAAAATCTAAATAAAAAATGCCAGTATTGTTTCATATTAGTTTGCCATTAATGACATATAGATCTAAATTTTTGCTGATGATGTTTAATGTATTTTGTGATAGTTTTTATCCAGTAGTTGAAATTTGTTTTTATATTAGCTTGTTCTGGGCCATTAATAAACACTGCAGTTTAAACAACTTCACTGCAACTAACTTCATTTGTACTTTTTTTTGTTTGCTTGGGAGAGACTTAAGGGGTTGACATGTTTGGTCACATGGTGTACTTAATTTGGTTTTTAGTTTGCTTGGGAGAGACCTAAGGGGGGAGGGGGATTATTCAAATAAAGCAGAATAATATGTTAGGATTTAGACTTTTAGTTGAATTAAACACCTCATGTTCACTTAGATAATGTTGGTGTTTAATAGAAAAATGTATGTTTCCTTGTAAATTTTTTTTTATAAGTTATATTGATTTTGCTCTATTAATAATATGTTGGTTATTGTTTTATTTCCAGGTCAGTGTTTGAGAAGGCTTAGAAATGTATTGGTGCTGACATTTCAGTAAAGAAGGGTTTGCTTGTTTCAGGATATTGTTTTTTTTAAAATGATGGTTGTTTCAGTTTTTGAGTGTCAATGCTAAATTTTGGGAGTGTATGAGCTTTAATGGGAGTGATATGGATGTAGTTGATGTCTGGATATAGATTTATTGATGCCTGTAGAACATAGTTATGTATTATATATTTAAATGATTTTTTTTTTGTTGATCTGCGGAAAATTATAAATCTGATTATCTTTTATATTCAACCCTGTTCTTGTGCTTATTGTGATTGCATAGGTAATTTGTGCTTTGTGTTGTTGGAGGGGCCTCTGTTTGTTTTATTGGTTTATTGTGGATTTGGAGGATAAATGATGTTTATTGCAATCAATATGAAGAGGTATCAAGCACTGAAAGAAGTTAAGGAGATCACCACAATGAATGTTAGAATCATCACATACTACCAATTGATGCAAATCTGTCAGGTGAAACAATGTAGACATTTTAAGTGCATAGAAACTGATTACAATTGAGCTGTTTAATTTTTTATGGTTTGACATGATTAGATGAATTCTTGAGTTTCATGCTTTTCTTTTTCCTTTTTGCACATACAAGTTGTGGTAAGATGTGGACATTTTACATTCCTAATGAATGACAAAGATGATCACAATCTCTAGATAAGGTTCTGTGTCATTCAATAGCACAAATTTTGTAGAAAGTGTGCCTAAAGAGACAACAGCCAACAACGGGAAAAAAAAGGTGCAAAAAGTGCAAGGTGCAAAAAGTGCACGTTAGCTTTTTATCAGGCCCTATGCAAAGAGACCCAGGTTTCTATTACAGTGAGGCTGGCCCTTCTCATGCCTAAGAAGCTGGTGGTGGCTATAATGCACATTTCTTGCATTACTTGAAACAGGCAAATTTGTGGTTATTACAAGAACTGAACCTCATTAACAATGCTATGGATAAAGGGGCGAAGAGAAGTCTTAATAATGATGTCCCACACTTCATCACCTTCTTTTAGAGAAGTCTAATTTACACTAGTTAACAGTGTATCATTTAAACAAAGTAAACCATTGATCAATAATGCAACAAAGGAACTAAGTCAAAACTAGAACAATGCAGAGGGACAAACAATAATGCATTGTTTGAATATAAGCAGTTTCCATGATAACACAACTACAAATAAAACATGCACCTATATTTTCAATTTGCGCATCCAGAAATATAAAATAGTAAATCAAAAGAGGATAAATAAATCAACCACTCTGAATTCATTATAGCATCAACAGAATTCCAACCTTCATTTCAAACATATCCATATTAAAGGCACACAAAAATATTAAAAACCAAAGTATTGGCATTCATAAAGCCAAAAGATGTAACTATAGGTATTTTACAGAGACTGCTTGTTAATGTAGATATGCAACCAAGCATGTAGTGTTTTGAAATCCCAAAAATTTAAGCTTTTAATTCATTATCCCATTGAAAAGAACAAACATTGATAAGCAAACCACAGAAATCTAACAATTTTTTTATTATTATCAAAGTCCCTCAACTCCACCAAACAATACCAAAAACAAAATCCAAAAAAATCAACACCTCAACTTTCACTGGATGAAATAATGGATAAAGAATTTTGATAGAGTTCTCTGGCTGTGGCTAAGTTTCCTTCTTTCCACTCCATCCAACCCCAAGCATGCAACAACATCATTCTATTATTAGTTTATATAAGGTTTTCTTAATGAAACAACACAAAATTATGTCAGATTGTTGAGAAATTAATACATTGAGGAAGATTACATGCAAAGACAACAGAAATTTTGAGAGCCAATTAATAAACTTTTTTTTTTCTGACCAGTTCCCAAAGTTTGATCATCTACAGACCCACAAAGAATTCAGTAACTGAAAAATTAAGGGCCTCCTTCAAGGTGTGAGTTGAGAGAAGTGCGAAAATTTCTTTCACGAATACAACCTATTCAAGGATGAATCAAATGCAGGTGATTGATATAAAAGCATCCGTCCGCACACAGCAGTTGGACAAAAATGAAACAAATAACTTATAAAAAAAAACAATTTACAAGGAAACATATATTTTTCTACTAAATCCCAACATTATCTAAGTGACCATGAGGTGTTTAATTCAACTAAAAGTCTAAATCCTAGCATATTATTCTGCTTTATTTGAATAATCCCCCTCCCCCCTTAGGTCTCTCCCAAGCAAACTAAAAACCAAATTAAGTACACCATGTGACCAAAGATGTCAACCCCTTAAGTCTCTCCCAAGCAAACAAAAAAAAGAAGTACAAATGAAGTTATTTGCAGTGAAGTTGTTTAAACTGCAGTGTTTATTAATGGCCCAGAACAAGCTAACATAAAAACAAATTTCAACTACTGGATAAAAACTATCACAAAATACATTAAACATCATCAGCAAAAATTTAGATCTATATGTCATTAATGACAAACTAATATGAAACAATACTGGCATTTTTTATTTAGATTTTTGCAAACTCAAAAAAAAAAAAACCTGATTTAAGCATCTTGATATACAATCATAATTTCCCCCATGAAAAGGAAACAAAAAAAAACCCTAACCTTTAACACTTACATATTTACAAACCCTAAAAACATTATGAAAGCCCTAGCTAATCAAACAAAATAAAAAATGAAACAAAAAATCCTAAACAATCAGAACATGGAAAAGAAATACATACAATAGATGTTAACACGAAGTAGACGATGCTAGGGCGTGGACGATGCCGAGACAAGGATGATACCGAGACGGGAGCGACGCGGGGGGACGGGGTGCCAAACGTAGGGGGACGGCGTGAGGAGTGTCGTCAACGTCATCGTGAGGAGGGGAGTCGCTGACGCCAATGTGAGGCCGTCCGATTTGAGGGTGGAAAAAAATTCGAGAGAGAGGGAACCAGAGAGGGTCAAAGGGGGTGAAAAAAAATGCGTGAGAAAGAGAGAGAGGGAACCAGAGAGGGAATAAGCCAATAAGGAGATTATTTTAGGGAGGGTATAATGGGCATATTTGATTTAGTTTTTTTTAATCGGTCAATTGGTTTTGGTAATGATTTTTAATCGCACTCGTACATACGGTGGAAATCGAATCTGACAGATGAGATTGTGTCACACACGTCGTCTGTCTCACGCACGTCCCGCACAATATCAACCCTATATATATATACACACACGAGCGATTAGGTGCGGCGAACGGCGGGTGCGGCTGCGACGTGGGCCGTTCGATCGCGGGTCCATCGCATCTGACAGTCGATGTGAATCGCACCTAACCGTCCGATGCGATGGACCCGTGATCGACGGCCCGTGATCGCTGCCGCATTTATATATAGAGGGGTGATTACGTGCAGCGAACGGCGGGTGCGGCAGCGATCACGGGCCGTCGATCACGGGTCCATCGTATCGGACGGTCAGGTGCGATTTACATCGATCGTCGGATGCGATGGACCCGTGATCGAACGACCCACGTCGTGGCCGCATCCGCCGTTCGCCGCACCTAATCGCTCGTGTGTGTGTGTGTGTGTGTGTGTGTGTGGGTGTGTGTGTGTATATTGATTAAGACATCAGAAAATAGCTTTAAAAATGAAGCACCACCCTACATACATCATCTGTGTGAGTAGTTCAGATGGGATTCAAATGGGTTCAGAAATGTCTGTACTGAAAAAGGTGGTACGTGGACAGGAGATGCATTTCCCCAATTTGTGTTATTATAATCATTATCCATATAAAAAGTTAGTCAGCCTGACATAGATATATTTTTATGTATCACGGGTATTATAAATTTTTTCTTTATACTATATATGAAGTGAAGTCTACTTAACTTTTGATTCTAACATGTTATAATATGAGAGATTGATCGATTTTTTTTTTTTTGTACTACTATGAAAACCTATATATTATTATTTTTTACCAACAAAATATTAATTTGTCAGAATCCCAGTAACAAAATACACATGAATCTCTGTATATATCTGGGAACTTGAAGAAGAGGAACCCATCCAACATGGTTGGTTGAACCAACACAAATAAGTTCTCATAAGAAACTTAATGCAAGAAGAACCTTGGAAAATGCATGGTGGGTTTATAAACTCTTCAGAGCACCTCCAACCGTGACGGTTGGGCTCCAACCGTAGTGAGCCTCCAAATATGGAGGTTCATTTTATTTTATTTTTAATTTTTTTAAAATGTGTGTAATTTCTTTTACACAATTTTAATTTTTATAAAATTAGTATCATTGGATAGATATCTTCGATACGATTCAAATGAGTCTAATATTGAATATGTTTAACATATATTTAAAAAAATAAAAATCCAAATAACCCCTTGTAAACTATCTAAAATCCATCAAACCCCCTGAATTTTTCTAAAATTCATATTTATTAACGAAAATTTAACTCAGTTTGTTTTCCTTAGGGCGGATTAAATAGAACCCAATTTAGTTTGATTTTTTTTGTTAAATTTAATAATATATATTATATTATAATAATTAGTTTTATATATTAAAATTTTAAAAATAAATAAATAATATTAATTTAATCAATTTTATATTCATTATTACATTATTATCTTATTATATAAGTTAATATTTTAAATAAAAATAAAAATGGAGATAGTAATAGAGGGGGTGGGTTGGAGTGTTCCCCCCTCCATTTCTCCATAATGGAGCCAACCGGGCTCCAAAATAGAGCCACGGTTGGAGATTAGATGAAACTCTGATAGAACTTTGATAAAAAGAAAAGAATACCCGAGGTCCTTCTTTGATACCCGAGGTCTTCTATGGGATGTTCAGAGATGAAGAGAACCAGATAGATACCAATGAAGTACATGAAGTGCATGGGACAGCAACATATGCAAAACTGACATGCATGCCCATCATGGATTCATCAAAAAATAAAAGAAACTCTGCTTCTTCTTTTTTCTTTCATCAAAAAGGAAACTAAAACCTAGAATAAGTAATGATTCATTAATGGGAGATTCTTTTTAGTTGGGAGGGATCGATTGAGTGAGTTTGGGGCAAGGTGGGTATGAGTGGGTAATATCATAATATTGGATATACAAAGGATATTATTCGATCTAAAAATCCAGATTCAGAAACGGATAATTATCCAAAATATTCAAAAATTCAAAATAAATATGGAATAATTAAAATGTCCAAAGATCCAATATTCAAAAATAAAAAATTTATCTAATATTTGAAATATATAAAAAAATAATTATTATATAGTATAAAACATAAAATTATAAGTATACACATAAGATATTACACGCTTTAGAGTAAAAATAAAAATAAAAACACATACTAATCCTAAAAATATAAATATATAATTAAATAATTAATAATATATTAATATTTTTTATACAGATATTTTTGGATTGGATATGGATATGCAAATTTTTGGGTACAGATACTTTTTTTGATACGAATATGGATTTTTCGGATATCGAATATTTTCTGAATTTTTTGATAAGAATTCGGATCTGAACATATATTTTTGGATAATTGACAAACTTATGTGTGGGACTGACACACATATAATTCACATGCAAATTAAAAGCTGTCTTTTGTTCATCAATTGTGATTGAAATAGATAATGTAACAATTGTTTTTAATGAATATTACATGCTTAATTATATTTCAAGAATGTGTTATTTTTAATTATAAAATAAGGAGAGGGTTGCAATATTAATGACATTAAGGAGAAGCCAATATGTAGTCATGAGTCTCCTTAAAACTGATGTAGTTCAGGAGGAAAGGGTGACCACGCCTATTTTCTATATTGCAATTGATTCCACCAACCACCATGAATTAACTTTGATTCTTTTATCTACCCTATCTTATTAAAAACAATCGTTTAACAATACCCTTCAATTTTGTGTCCCCTATGTTCCGCTGCCCCTGAGGACGTGAACCATCTTTTCTGCGCATGCCCGGTGGCGATGGAGTTTTGGGGAGCGGTCAGCATATAGACTGGCCTACAACACTCATTCGCATCGATCGACGATGTATGGGCAGCAGGCAAAGCACTAAAGAGGGATGCTATGAACAATTTAGAAGCAACGATCTCGCAGGCCATCATTTGGCAGGGGCTTGGACAATATGGCGTACGCGCAACGAGGTTATTTTCCGGGGCGCACGAATCTACCAAGAAAACATGCAAGACATGTTCAAGGGATGCATGCGGGATTGGGGTGTGCTCCTGGCGAAAGCGGAGACAGTCTCATTTAGGGACGGGGTGATGCGAATCACGGGGTGATCACGGGGCGTTGAGGACGTTCTCCTCCTCCCAAGTTAGAAGCCTCTTCTAACCGGGAGGGAGATGTCTCTTGGTTCTCGTACTTGTTTTTCGTTTGTCTTTATTTTCATCTTCTAATCTCCCCCCGTTCAGAGTTTGTAATTCGAAATTCAGCAATGAAATCGGGTAGCAAACATCTACCTTTTATTCAAAAAAAAAAAACAATACCCTTCAAGGATTTAAATTGTGCACCATTTTGATAATTTAAGAGTTTCAAATAGAAAATTTGAAGATATAGGGCTGATAAAGGGGTATATATACAAAAAAAAATTATTTTTCAGTTATAATATATCTCTTTTAAACGTATCTTTATAAAAAAAAAAATTTACAAACAATTTATATGATAAAAAATAAAATTTTATTATATTTTTTATGTAAATATAATATGATATATTATATCACATGTAAATGGGATACAAATTTTGAAGGTGTTGGTTTAGGACAATATTTTTAAAAATATTTTTTTATTTATATGTTCATCGTGCGTGAAGATTAGTCTTTTTCTATTTGAATTTCTTTTTTTCCAAAATAAACAATAAATTTTACAGTGGTGAACCCAGGCCTCAAAAAACAAGCTTCACTCATAGGCCCCATGAGGTGTCATCATCTTATTGGTTCTTATAATTGGTCTGTTGACTTTTCAAAAATGGTAAAATGTCATAATACAAATATGCCCTTATTAAAATCTATCTCATTAACCCAAATCCTCCATTTTCCCAATTCGGTTATGAATTTTCCATGTGAATCATGAAATTCATTTATCTATTTCAAATTTTGAATTTTGAAATCCTTATCTAAATTACTATTAAACCTAAATTACACCAAAAGTTATCTAAATTGTTTTTGTCAAAATTCTTCAAATGACCTAGATTTAAAAAAAAAACTTATATTCTTATTATACACATTAATTTTTTTTAAGAATGTTATTAACTGAACATTAAAAAATTCAGGTATTTATTGTATCAAACTTAAATAAAAAAAACATATATAGTTACTATATGAAGCAGTTACATCATGTACATTTCTTAAATATTTATATCTATCACAATTATTTGTTACATTTACATAAAAATTGTTACATTTACCTAAACGTAACAAACAGTAGTTACATTACCTAAATATTTTAGGTTTCATGCAGTGTTTAAACAATTTTGAAACATATTCTATTTTCAATAGTCAGTTACATTTTATAGAAATGTCAAACACTTTTTTCATTGTTTGATACATTTAACAAATATATGTATTTGTTACATTAATAAATGTAACAAATATAAATTACTATTTGCATTGAAATAAATACAATACACGAATGAATGTTACATTTCAGACACATTTATGAATTAACAAAAATTAGAATATGAGTATATTCGATCTCAGAAATGTAACATTTATAACATCATACAAATCATATATAAATTAAATATAACTAACCTTAGAAACAGTAGAAACAAAGAAACAGGGGATTTTGAAACGCTTTTCAGCATCCTCCACGGGATGTTTGTGTCAAAATTGACTTCTTTTGCATGTTATAATACTCTCTATAGATCTTTGAAAAGTTTATATTGGAAGAGAAGAGACCATCTGTGAATGTTGAAAGAGAATAGACCATCTAAAGGTTTGATTAAAAAGGATTTATAATGCTCTTTCGAAGGTTGCGTTCGCCCAGACTCTAAAATTTCATAGGGAAATTGAAGGAAATTGAAAATATAACATGATGTTGGCCTTCATGTTGGCTGGATGGAGGCTGAATTGAGAGAGAAAAATCCTCAATACAAGGGAGAATGCCTTCACTTTTTTATATTTAAATATCGGTTTTTATTTTTTATTTAATCAATAATAATTGTCTCCTTATTTTGTAGGGATCAGTTATAAAAAAAATAAAATAATCAAAATAAGGGTATAACAAGTATTAGACACATGCCATCTGATGAAGCCTGTGAAGTTGGGGCCTAGAAAACATTATTGTAAATTTTATACTTCAATTGATCCTTTGGCCATTTATGTTTTACTATTAACTACATTCTGTCTTGAAACCAATTGTGTAACCATTAATCACAACTCCACAATTCCAACAAAAAACAAGATCCAATTTCCAATAGTGGCCTTCAATGATTACACCTTGTTGGAAGCGAGATAAATTTTGGATTTTTTTTATTCAAAAACCAACCAGCAATGAAGAAGAAAGGATCAAATGAGAATATCTATTACTCCGGTATTACATTAAGTAGATGAGACTTAAATAGGTATACAAGACTGCATTTATAATAGTAAAACAAAGATAGAATGTAACATAGCTCTTAAAAGAAATTATGCGCCATCCACCCAGATGATTGAATAACAATCTTACCAGAAATAATAAAAAGATGATTGAATTACAATGACCCAACAGAGGAAGAAATAAAAAATCAGTGCTTCTTCAAAAACCCTTGAGCCAGCTTCAAGTAGTTCCCATACCCGCCGCCCCCCGAGTGACTGCTACTGCTGCTCGAGTGGGCCGAGTGACCACCACCACTGCTGCTGCTGCTGCTGCTGGTTGATGAGTGGGATGATTGGGAGGAGTGGTATTGGTGGAGATAGGCCTCGGCCTTGCCGACGTACTTACCGAAGCTCTTCTCCTCGAGCTTTCCATAGTGGGAGGCGGCGCCGAGGATATCGGCTGTTGCTCCGGCGAAGCGTACCTTGTCCACCTTTTGTGAGTCATGGGAGAGAGTGGCCTTTGCTGCCCCTTGGCACTTGATAGGAGCTGGGCCTTTGATGGTGGTGGCTTTGTGTGGTGAGAGCTGGGCTTGGTGTGAGATGGCTTTTCCATGTTTTCTTGAGGGGATAATTAACAAGGATGGTATGGAAGAACTTCAAAGGAATTGAATGAAGAAAATCAGGTTTTCCATGGTGTATATGTATATATATCAGATGTATTTGATGGAAGGGGAGATCCAACTTCCAAGAAGGTTCTCTATGTCGGAGTGTTGAGAACGTGTTGATCTGATTTTACAAAAACTCTGTTTTAATTTTCTTATGATGGAAGTAGGTGACTTGCTTAGGATGGATGAATTGTAGCATTGGATCATTCATTGGTTTTGTTTTATTGACGACGGCCCCTCACCCATTACGCATAAACAGGTTTAGAAGAACTTCATATGGATGGGATATATATGCACTATTGATTTTTTCTTTTTTCTCTTTCACCAACCAGTTATATAAGTATATTTATATTGATTCAAATGTTTTTCACATGACACACGGAGATGGGTGGGATTGAGATATGAAAATCAATGTCCATGGAATAATGTTAAGTGCAGTCCCATTTTTAGCTCTAATTCCAGTCTACATGTGTTTTGAATTTTTTAAGAAAAATATGTTTGAAAAACCTTTTTTGAAATCAGATTAAACAAATATACAATGGATCAATCAGATCAAAATAGAAAGGGTTTCAGAGATGGCCTAGATGAAGGCACGTTGTACGCTGTCTTAAGAACAGAATCGCCTCCTCAATCGCACAGGGTACTCGACGATCTGCTCCCCGATACAACCACCTAGCCTCGATGATCTTCTCCTCTGGTGCAACAGGAATAAGACAATGTGAACCGGTCGCTGACTCGAACAATCGCCAAAAAGAACAAATGAAAACTTTTCTGGAACAAGAGAGAGAGTTGAGATTGCATATATGTTGCAGTCCTCTTATAGCCTGTTTATATAGGCGATGGAAGAAGATAGTCGTTTGAAAAAAACGGATGGAACATTTCACAAATATCCGCCCCCAATCACGCGACGCCTTAATCAAGGCAGTTACAGACTTTGACCTAGACCCAGACCCAGACTTGTGCCCGTGCCCAAATACAAAATACAAAATACAAAATGCAATCCACAAGCCCTTGTCCTCCCTTGGGACCCTACCCAAGTATCAACTCTCTTCCTTATAGGGAGGATTGAAAAAACAAAATAATCAATATGGACTATGTTTTGAATTCCCAAATCAATAAAAACAAATGAGGGAACACATTTTCCCTCTAAAACATTTTAAAATTTTTGAAACTTATTTGAAACATTTTGAAAATAAAATAGGGGAAAACTCAAACTTTCATCCAAAAAGTTTCTAACAATCCCCCTCAAGATTCAAAGATTTAAAGAAAATAAAATATGGCAATGTTTTACAATGCATTCGGTAGAGGTAGCTTAGGGCTTTGGACCTCCACTTAGTGTTGACTGACTTCCATTTGAAGGGATGTAGTGAACTAGGTCTTGAACTAGACCCTTTTGTTCATATTTTGATTAGTCACACAGCATAGCTCAAGTACTAAACCGGGTTTCAAGTCAGTATTACGGCCATTTCACGCATCTGATTTCAAAAGTGCTCTAGAGATCAACCCGTGTTCTCATAGATCGCGGCCCCACGATCACACTCTTATAGTAGAATTCTCAAGGGTATACTGCGTGGTCCTATACCCTGTCTTAAAGATCTTAAATTTATTCAGAGCTTTTAGCTTTTCCTAAACCATCACAGTTAAAGCATTGGCGCCATAGGGACGGTTTTAGATTTTAGTGTTTTTACATAATCACTCAACAACTTGTTTGTCCCTTTGAACCTTTCTCATGAGATTTCCAATTGATAAGATAGGGTATCTACTGTGGTGCTACTCCAAGGGCTTCAGCCCCATTCCTCTCGATGCTGATAAGACTAGCCTCCTTGCTAATGTGATATGCAATGTCACTTAAAATTGTGTGCATTCATCCAGTGATAATGACAACAAATTCTTCAAATCCCTTTGAATGACATATATTTGATCACCTAAATCAAGGATCTCTCTCCATCCGTCCAATGGGAGAAATCCACAATTGATTCTAGGGCATCCACCAAAGTACTATAAATAGGGAATCGGTTCACCCTATTGAGGTATGTAAAAAACTCTTTTTACAAAACCCTAAGTTATGCATTTGTCTGACATGAGCATCAAAAGGTCTTTAACGCAACTTGAAATGGATAAAAAGACCCAACAAGCATTAGATCTGATAAGCTCCTTAAATCCACAAGAAAAATAACAAAAAAGATAATATAATTTTGTTAATTGATCAAAAGTTTTTTTTTACAAAAGAATTGTGGCACTAATTATATAGGCCACAAATATTAAATACATATTTATAATATGAATTATGACTCTACTAAAATAATAAAGACACAATTACAATGACAATGATTAAAATATAATAAAATAAAACATAAAATCCTAAAAATCTTAAATTCTTAATTCACCAACCGAAAGTGATTAATATGACTTTAAATAATGAGATTTGTCCATAAATGATAAAATCTCATAAAAAAATATTACCACGCGCATGAGTATTAGGCTCCGTTTGGGAGCGCTTCCGAGGGGAAAGTCGTTGGTGCTCTGGAAAGCAATTTTTTTATTGCGTTGGAGAATCCATGGAAAAAAAATGCATAACATGCTGTGGGTGTACTTTTAATTCAAATGCAAAAATGTGTTTGTTTCCGAGTTTACGTTGCACCGCATTTGCCAGTGCATAAAATGCTGTGGGTGTACTTTTAATTCAAATGCAAAAATTGTGTTTGTTTCCGAGTTTACGTTGCACCGCATTTGCCAGCGCAAATGCGCCCCGGACGCGATGCCAAACGAAACCTTAGACATGGATCACCAGTGTTGAAAATACTTAATGCAGTAATGCATGAAATGTGAATCTTGTATTTTGGAATAACTCTTTCTCAATCACAATCCAAAATGATGGATTTGAGAAAGTTTTTATATTAATTGTGATTCCCTTCTATTAAGGGAATATAAAAAAATATCCCATCAATTACTGGGATGGGATGTTACAAAATTCAAATTCCTTCTGTTATGGGATATTACACAATGAAATATATTGGGTGGATACATAATTCAAATTATTCTTCAATTAAAGAATGTTATGATTCTGCCGTTGAATGTCTTCTAGAATGTTCCATATGAAAGACTAGCGACAGGATACACAAGGCTCCTGGTTGTACTCAAATTCATGAATTTGAATTAATGTAGAGGAATTCCATTGTGTTCAGCAATGTGTTATTCTTACAACTTAAATTTAGTAAAAAGAATCAGACTCATTTTGAATGAGTATTAATGCGAAGCAAAGATTTTAAGTGGAATGCTGGTTTAGTGGATAACTTTCAGTTGGAGAATACTTGTTGCCAAGTTCTTATCAGGGTTGGATCGGTCTTTTGTTGACTCTGGTGTATCTCACAAGTACCAATCAACATTGATTAACAACCAATAATTTCTATACTTCAATCTTTGGCCATTTATGTTCTACTCTTAACTATATTCTGTTTTGAATCCATTTGTGTAACTATTAATCGTACCTCTGCAATTCCAACAAAGAACAAGAACCATTTTCCAATAGTGGCCTTGAATGATCACATCTTGTTGGTAGAAAGATAAATTTTAGATTTTTTTTTGTTTTACCTTTTAAGTCATGTAAACAAAAATCAACCAGTAATGAAGAATAAAAGAAGAAAAGGATACTCACGTGAGAATATCTATTACTCGGGTGGATTTACATTACGATAATGAATGGAAAACAACACAAACCAGCAGTACAAAGGATTTTGACTATGATGACACAGAAAGATAGGATATCTGGATTTTCAGATGTGTGGAGAGATGATTACCGAAAGCAAATATAACAAATACGAGATCAAATAAACACAAAAACACACAAAAAACAGAGATTTAAAATGGTTGAGCATAAGTGGTTCTGCATAAGCCTACATCCAAGGAGGTACAAAATATGAAAGCATCTACTAGTAGTTGAGATTTACATATACATTAAGACTTATATGTAAACCTCTAATAGAGTATGTCTTAACTATCCTACAAAACATTCATTAGTGTCTCTACATATATACAAAAGTGCCAGCCCAAGTCAAATTACAAAGTCAATTTCAAAATGAATCTGAAAACTCATCCCTATAATCTCTCTACAAATCTTGCCTATAATCTTTCAAACAAATCTTACTTATAAGATCGACTTTGTCAAATTAACTGATCTAGTCAATTAAGTGTTCACTCTTAAAGACTGGCCATCCAAATTGGTACATCGGATCTAAAACATTTCTCTAACATGTGATAACTTCAATACCATTCACTCACACACAATCGTGACACACACACGTACACTTGTGCGCCACAATTGGATCATATCCAAGTCTCAACACATCTGATATATAGGCCAGTAGCAAGATCATATTTTTTTTCTCTGTTTTCTCTCACTTCCCATTCAAATTTATAACTCACTTTTATTAATAAAAGTACTGATAGTAAGATCTACCTTCTTAAAAAAAAACAACATATTTAATAGGCAAAGCAAAGTAAATATTATCATTAATTTGCATTGCATAAAAGTAAAAAAAAAAAACAAAACAAAGTTACATTACTTACAAAACCCACCCCTTCCCCCCAACTGGTCAGATCAGTCACTGAGGCACTTCATTTGTCACTCACCCAAACCTTCCCATTAATCAAACCTGCTGATCACCAGACCTTCCTCTGCCCAACAAGCCCCAACACCTCCTCCCAAAGTCCTACATCTCCAACACTACCCAACCCAATCACACCAGGACTACAAGCAACCACACTCCAATACCCATCTCTTATCTCCTCCCTCAATTGCTCCTTCTCCCACCCACAGTACCCATCAAAGAACCTGAACTCCTCCACCCCCACCACACCCCTCTTCACCATCTCCGCCGCGCACCCCACGCTCTCCTTCGTCCCATAGTACACCCCCTTCATCACCTCCTCAAACACCCCACTCTTCCCCACATCACCATCTCCTCCTCTTTGTGGGCTCACCAAGAACAGCCCCTCCTCCAACGGCCCCCCGAAGAAGAGCGGTCTGTCAGAGAAAGTCCCCGATATGTCAAGGTCCGTTGACCGGGTTTCCTTGATTGACATTAGCGACGGACGGTTGAGGATGATCCCCGACGGTCCCACTGGCCCCATCGAGAGGAGGAGGACCACGGTTCGCTCAAATATATGGACCCCGTCGAGCTTCTCCGTCGCTATAAGTAGGCACCCGCGCTCGGGCTCGTGGAGTGGGTGCGCCCACTTGTCGGTTAGTGAAACGGACGGCAGGGTCTCGTGCCCGGGCTTTGACGCTTGTTCTTCGGCTACGAGACGGGCTCGGAAGGATCGCCAGTCGGGATTGATGGATGGGTCTTTTTCGTCGTGGTCATCGGAGTTGTTTTGTAGAGATGATGATCGGATGGTACAACCTTTTAGTGAAAAAAAAAATTGTCACAAAATGGATTGTAAAACAGAGTAGGGACTATGAAACAGAGTTGAAAATCTCACCAATTCTATGTAGGGAGTGGTTGAATCTCTTCTTAGATAAGATGGGTAGTCTGGTTTTGATTGAAGAGACCACCAACAGATCCTGGGTTTTGATGAATGAGTTGGAGGTGAACAAACAAGCTTCCATTGTCTCTGTTTTCTCTGTCTCTCTGTTTCTGGAGGATTGTCAAGGTAAAGATAAGATGGGGGACCTTATAAAGGAGTGGTGGGCATTGGTTGTGCACCACAAGTGTGGTTTTTCACAGAAATCAAACCCATCCTTAACTTGGATATGCACTTTCCACCTTTTTTTTGAAGGGTGTCATCTGACATGGACCAATGGTGAAATGCCAGGTGGAGTTTGGAAAAATACAACCCATAGTCCCATGACTGATCCACGTGGACTATCCTATTCGTGTGGCTCTGGGATTGGAGCAGGGGATTACAATTCCGGGGATGGTCCAAGATTATAGGGTTGGGTACTCATATGAGGTGGTCTTTTCTCAACCACATATAAAATCAGAGTGATATGGTTATTTAGCCGACGCACTCTTTGAATTAATATTAAATGCTGATTTTTATTCTAGGATAACTTATTCTAACATTGTAATACATGTGCATTTTCTCTTATTTATATATTTGATTTAAATATATAAATAAGATATTTAAATTAAAATTAGTGTGTTTTGTGTGTTTTGTTTTTAAGTTTTAACCCATTTAGTATATCTTATGGACTCATTTCAATTTACAATTATAATACTAATTGTTATGTTGAAATTTTTATATGTTTTTTCTTTTTAAGATATTCAATATCTTAAATGGTTACAATCTCATTAACATTGGAGCTCAAAATATTAAGTTTGAGATTTCATTGTTATTGATTTTGAGGGACCCAGTTTTGAATTATGAATTTCTTGTAATATGTTGCAGAGACCTATCTGAAATTCGGATAGAGACCTATTTGTAAATATAAAATAAGCTGGGGGTCGTTTTGTAATTTTTGTTAGGTTTAGGTATCTAGGTATTTTATATTTATATAGGGGTGTGCGGTGGGTGTTTTCGGTTCTGCAGAAACAGATAGAGAGAGGGAGAGAGAGAGGGGGGGGGGGGCAAGGTATTTAATCTTTTTCTTTTTATCCTTTGATTTTTCTATTATTTATTAGATCAATGTTTATGTGTTTTGATTTTTAAGATTTTAATAAAAATAGAGTTGTGATTTATTATTTATTTTAAGGATTAAATATATTTTTATTTTATGGGATTTTTACTTTTTGATCAAGTTAGAGTTTTAATATGTATATGTTTATGTTGTTAGATTCTTATAATTTTATAAAAACAAGGGTTTTGATCTATTATTATTTTTATTAGATCTATATTAGATATTTAGATTTTTGAGTCTTCATAAATTTAGGGTTTTGATTTACTATTTATTTTAAAGATTAGATCTATGTTCAGATTTCTAAAATATAAGTTTTTAATAATACTAAGGTTATGATTTATGCATATATTTGATAAACTTTATTTATTTTTAATTTTTACTAATTAATAGTTTGTTTTTATAGAAAAAAAAGTGTTTTCATATTATTTTATGAATTTTTGTTATTTTATTATTATTTTGAATTTCTAGATTTTTGTCTTTTCTGTTTTGTCTTTTCTGCTTTGTCTTTTCTGATTTTGTCTTTTCTGATTTTTGTCCTTTAGTGTCTGGTTATATGGTAAATAGATTTATATAATCTTTTTAGGTTGTAGTATATATGGAGATGTGCTTAAATTATTGGGTATAAAAATTTATATATACTTATGAATTATTGATAGGTTATTTGGTCTTGAGATTATGCTTAAATTATAGGTTTTAATAATAATTTATTTGGTTCATCTAGGTTGTAATTTTTGTTGCGGGCTTCATTCTCCGGACCTAGGGTCCATTCGAGGTGAGTAGGCCTATTGATTTATTTTATGTGAGTTTTTCTTTACATCGTTGAATTTCACGTGTTCATTATATTTGTATGATATTATGTGGTATACATGCATTTATATTATGCTTCTTTTGCATGATTTTGATATTTTACATATTGATCAAATTGCATTTTTACTGAATAAAGTGCATGATTTAAATCATTCGTCTTGTCATTTAAAATAGCATTAATTATGCTATTCATGTTTCAAGAATTAACATAATACATTTTTTATGCTTATGTTTTGAAATAACATTTGGATTAAAGATTTTCATTTCGAGACTTTTGAAAAAATTTAGGACTAGTGGAGACAACTTAGTCCTAGGAGATTTTATCAAGATGCATATTACGACATATTTTCTTGAATAAATTCCCCCGTAGTATTTTGCCTTTGGGGAGGAAGATCTAGGACTCGAAGAGTTTCAAGATCGGTGAGGGGTGTGATAAAGCATTCCTTACAGCGGCGGATTCATTTGTTTGGAGTCTGCAGCAACCGGTGGTGTTCTCGTAGTGATGGCAGCGACGACCCATCAGCGTCTTTTAGATCCGACGTATCCTCGAGGGAGCTTTTTGAGTGATTTAGTTGCTTGGGGCTTGGCACACCTGTTTTGGGAAACGGTTCTTCCGATTGAAAACCATATTCGATCATATCATTTAAGCTGCGTGATTTCTATGACGTAGACCAAGGATTGTACCACGTGATTGCATTAAAATTATACTTTATTAAACTCATTAGTTCAATTTATGGTCGTGCACCCCATCTGCGGCTTTGTAGACAGACTGTCTGATCTGTGGGATCTGATCTGACGGTGCATGTTATATTTGTCAAACCCGTTACCACCTTCACCAGGTCACAAGTTAATGCATATAAAAACCATTTTTTCAGTCACTCTCTCTCTCTCTCTCTCTTCATTTTAACTCTCGCAGGCAACCAAAAGCAAAGAAGAAAAACACAGATCGAGCACCCTCACCCCTCCTCACCAAATCTGAAAAAACAAACCCCTCCTCACTAGATCTGAAATAACAAAGTCTTAGATCAGATCGTCCTCTTCTTCTCGGCTAGCCACCCTCATCATATCCCACCGACCACCGCCAATTCTTTGTTTCCCCTTAAACACATTTGAAACCCTTAAAACCCCTTGAATCTAGACCTTCATCTCTCCCGATGCCGATGGACCCTTCCGACGTCGACGGACCCTCCCCCGATGGTCGATCACGCAAAGGTGTCAAGTATAGGGATATTTTTTAAAGCCTTTTTTGGAGCTGGTTTATGCATCAGAGACTTTTTTTTTTGTTCTAACTGATATTACTTGAATCAGAAACTTTTTTTTTTGTTCTAACTGATATTACTTCAAGTGTATGGATTAAATGTTTTATTAAATTTTTTTTGGAGGTGGTTTATGAATCAGCTTTTTTTTCGAGGTGGGTCTGAGATTTAATTGGATCTAGATCTTCATATGAGATTATTTCACTTTGAATCCACAATTTGGAATGATTTATGAAATTAATTCTAGGGTTTTTTTTATTTTTAAAGAAATTGATATCAATTTTAATTTTAATTTATGACAGTGAACAACATCATTTTAATTTCTACTGTCTTTGCTTCATAAGCTCTGAGGTTCAAAATAATAATCTAAACCAGGAGAAGTGTTAAAGAAGAGAAGATTGGAAAGTGCACTCATTTGTCTCACCAAACCAAACCCAAAGCAAAATCCGACTATGATTTCTTTTTCTTTTTCTTTTTTATTCTAGGAGACAAAAGCGGATGCAAAAGAAGAACAACCAGAACACATCAAACAAATATACCCATGAAATACCAAGCAAGCTGCTCGATTTTATTTGTAGCCAGCGCTTGGTATATGCATCATTGAATGTTGCACTGGTGAAGAGATACATCAAAATTTATATGTAAATGAAGTTGATATACAAACTGTATATAGACATAGTTTCATTCTTTTTGAGAAGGTGCATCCTTATAGTCAAACATACAACTTGGACATAATAGCAAATTTTTTTTCTTGAAATAAGGCCGTGGCTCGTTCAACTTGGCAATTGAATGTCATAATTTGCTTGTCGATGTCACATTGAACATGTCAAATAAATTATTCAATGTCCATCTCAGAATTTACAGACAGATAATGTCCCCTCCCGGGTCAAGTCACACTGAAGTGAACTGCATAACAACTGTATAATATATGTTTAATACAACCATAAATTGAACTCTATAGCAACCTCATAACAAATAACTTAAGCAGAAGCACAATCACTGAACTCAAGGACCTGTATGGTTGATGGTACCATAACACCACAGCCTATTCACTATAAACAGAACATGACAAAACACACCAAAAACACAGATCCAGTCATCCAGATTGCAAAGCCAAAATTGGAAGTCAATAACACTCTCTCTTTCAATTCAATCTATACAAACTCTCTCCTAATAAATCATCCTCACCATCTAATAACAACTCTTCATTATCATAATCATAATCATCATCAACTCTAATTTTCAAAGTACCCTCACCAATTATTAAATGGTCCCCTACATCACGTTCCACAATTTCATCGCCATTATTGGCATCCGCCGATCTCACATCTATCCAATTATCATAATCATCATCATTGGCGGGCTGCGGTGGTGGCGCACCAAAGCACAGCCGTATGATCCTGACGGCCGGAGACCCCCAACAATCACCGCCGTCGCTGCCGCCGCTAGTGGTCGGCATCTCTTCGTCCTCTACCGCGTCCCAGAAACCCTGGTCAAGGACGCATTTCGGCCACTCATCGACCATCGCCACCACTGTCAATAACACTCTCACTAGTGGTCGGATCCCTCACGAAGCACCTCCGATGGAACTCATTGGGGGGTCGTAGGGGGTGATGGTGTGGAGGAGGAGGGGGTGGTCGCAATAGAGGTGGGGGTGGCCGCAGCAGGTGATCGAGCACGGGGAGGGATGGGTGTGTAGCGGCAGAGGCGGTGGCGGAGGAGGTTCACAGAGGGAGGGCTCGGTGTTGTTCTGTATTTTCCTTTTTTTTGGTTGCCTGTGTGAGTTGAAATGAAGAGAGAGAGAGAGAGAGAGAGAGAGAGAGAATGGATTTTATATGCGTTAACATGTGACTGGGTGAACAAGTGGTAACCGGTTTGACAAAAATAACATGCACCGTCAGATCTGATCCCTCAGATCAGATGGCCTGTGTGCAAAACCGCAGATGGGGTGCACGACCGCATGGTCGCACCCCATCACTTCTATATATATATATATATATAGATATAGGGAACCGATTAAGTGCGGTGGAACAGCGGTGTGGCAGCGAAAGGCGGCTCACGGGCCGTCGATCACGGGTCCATCGCATCGAATAATCGGGTGCGATTCACGTCGACCGTTGGATGCGATGGACCTGCGATCGGACGGCCCACGTCGCTGCCGCACCGCCGTTCCGCCGCACCTAATCATATATATATATATATATATATATATATATATATATATATATATAGGGAGTTATTGCGTGCGGCGAACGGCGGGTGCGGCAGCGACTACGGGCCGTCGATCACGGGTCCATCGCATCGGACGGTCGTGTGCGATTCACATCGACCATTGGATGCAATGGACCCACGATCGAACAGCCCTCGTCACGGCCACACCTGCCGTTCGCCGCACGCAATAATTTTCATATATATATATATATATCGCCGCACGCAATAATTTTCATATATATATATATATATATCGCCGCACGCAATAATTTATATATATATATATATATATATATGAAAATTATTGCGTGCGGCGAACGGCAGGTGCGGCCGCGACGTGGGCCGTTCGATCGCGGGTCCATCGCATCCAACGGTCGACGTGAATCGCACCCGACCGTCCGATGCGATGGACCCGTGATCGACGGCCCGTAATCGCTGCCGCACCCGCCGTTCGCCGCACGCAAACACTTCCCTATATATATATATAGGGAAGTGTTTGCGTGCGGCGAACGGCGGGTGCGGCAGCGATTACGGGTCCATCGCATCGGACGGTCGGGTGCGATTCACGTCGACCGTTGGGTGCGATTCACGTCGACCGTTGGATGCGATGGACCCACGATCGAACGGCCCACGTCGTAAACCGCACCGACCGCACACCGCACGTAATCGCGACCATATATATATATATATGATATTTTTTTAACTCTCATGATTTCTCTGATGTGGGTCAAGGATTGGCCACGTGCGCATTAAAATATATTTTTTTAAAAAAATTCATGATTTTAAATTGATTTAATAAAATAAAAGATTTATTAAATAAAATTCTAATTTTCATAAAACTTTGTTTTTATATATATTGTCACGTAAGGTAATTTATCGGTGAATTTATTCACTGAGTTAATCACTCACCCTATTCGATATGAGCTGGTTGTTTCATAACCAGGTATTGTGTATTCTGAGGATTAATATGAAGTTTGGACTTTTCGCGTCTTTCAGAAATTGCTCCGGGGTAGCGGTTCGAGAGTAAATTATAGTTACGACTGACTATTTATATTTGTTTAGTTTAGATGGCTCCCACAGGGGTAGTTTGTTATGTATTTTCTTTTCAGTATCTTGTCTCCGCAAAAACTCTGATATATTGTAAAGTCATTGATGATTTAAAACCGTTGGTATTATTTATTTTATTATTATCGATTTTATTATATTTATATTATATTGGTATCATATTAGAGAGAAAAAAAGCTGCAAATTTTGGTATTGTAATTGGAATTAAATTTAATAGCGACCATTTACCATCCGATAAACGGTTAGGTAAATGTGGGGCGTTACAAACATAGAATAGAATGAGAGGCATTGTGAATGTTTTTTTAGAGGCATTGTGAATGTTTTAAAAAATAATAATATTAACAATATGGTGAACATGCTTTTTTTTTATAACCTCTTCTCCAAACAAAAGATCTCCCGAAAGAGTAATAAAATGACTAAACATGGTATACAAAGACTTCCCTAGACATAGCAAATAAGATGAGGGAGATGATGTTATGCGTTCAAAGAGATGGCTCAGTTAAAAGTTGTTTCTACGAGGTTCTTATATTCTCTCTGTTTGGTTGCGGGTTTCAGGCTCCATTTATGAGTATGCCCTCAACCCTTCCTTTCACAGAGAGGTTAGGTAATACTAAACACAATTGTATACAAGTTTTTTTTCCATTCCTCTCTATAAGATAGCAAACTTTTTTTGATTTACATATAAAGAGTCAGATGTTAATAATTGTAGACCTAGAGTCAAATTAACACCGTCTTCTTTAATTCTAATTATTATAGGTTTCGTTTCTTGTAATTTGGGCATACTTTTTTCTAATAAAACCTATCATTAATCTCAAAAAGTAGTTTCTGGACCTAAATTTAATAACAAGCTTTTGAGTACCTTATTTCAAATATTAAGCAAAAATGAAATTTCCAAAACCAATTTTCTATATAAAAAATATTTGTTTTTCCACATTCAAACATTGACAATAATATCAAAAAAAATCATTGATGATAAACACAGATATTTAGATATTCAAACATTACATCCAAACGTTTAATCAAACCGTAGAGAATTTTTGTAAAACATAAAGTCAAAAATGTCCAAAGATTGGACTTTCTTTTCCTCTTTGGGTTTGAGAGTGCATAGTTGAACTTTCAAAAAAATTTAATTTTCAAATTTACCTGTTTTTCCACGTTCGAATATCAATATTGAACACAAACATTTAGACATTCAAACATTGTGTATATTAAATTGTCACATTACATGCATCATTGTATCTGTAGTGCACAAATAAGTATCCAAAAACATGTATAATTATACATCACTATAAAAAAAAAATGAGTGTTTTCATGATATGGAAGATAGGTATACAAACCAGGAATGATAATATATTCTGTATTAAACAGCTTGTGACAAAAACTGTCTATTCATCCTTTGAATGTGGCCCTGTATCTGAATTTAATTTGTGGAAAGTGAGCTTTTCTTGAGGGAGTTGATGGCTGGAGGAGGCAGTTCCCTCTACATCAATCAGGATGGTATCCTCATTCTTGATTTTATCCTTCAGTAACAAATCTGTGATTTCATTCACAACCATCTGTTCAATAATGCGTTTCACTGGCCTGGCCCCGTAGTTGGGATCATAGCCAAGGTTGCCCAATAGCTCCACTGCAGCGTCCGTGGCTCGGATTTTTATTTTCCGGTTACTCATTCGTTCCTGTAATTTTTTCAACTAAAAACAAAGAGACCATCTGTGAGTGCACGTCAAGAATATGATCATTCAGGATGAAAAGAGACACCAAACAGTGGCTTGGACTCATAGATCAATGGTTGATAATAGAATTTACAACAATGATGTCATGGTTCGAGTCTTAGTGCTTAACCAACCAAAAAAAAGAAACGAAACGAAACACTATATTTCGGCATGCTATGCTTAAAACTATAGTACATTTAGTGAAAACTGTGAATCTGTTGAGATGGAAAAGACAACCAAATACAGGTCCTACAGATGTTGGGATATGGTAACAAACAATAAAAGTTCAAAGGTAGCTTGATGTTTTTTGCCCACTTCCAGTTCATTTTGTATTCTATAAAGAACAATGTTAGTGACAATCATTTCTTTAGTCAATTTTTCAGGTTTAACATATTTTGAATTTTTCTGTAAGTATTGATGTAGCGCATGACTTCATAGAAAATGAAGTATATATTCAAGTGAAACAAATGCATCGCATACCCTCTGCATTTTTCCTAACCTAGTATTTACTAGGTATACTAGATCAGGGAAAATACACACTTGATTAAGGCTAAATAGTTTCTTGAATAAAAGGGCAAATAAAATTGAATCATGTACCTGTAACTGCACGATAATGTTTATTTGCTTGCGATCCAAGGGATGAAAAATGATCCACTCATCCACGCGATTCCAGAACTCTGGCTTGAAGACTGACTTAGCAGCAAGCACAACTTTCTGCTCGATGGTCTTGTAGTCTATAGCATTACTGAGTATATCCTTAGAACCAACATTAGAGGTCATGATAATAATGGTATTTGTAAAGCTCACAGTTCGACCCAATGAGTCGGTCACTCTTCCATCGTCTAGTATATGAAGAAAGACATTCAACACATCAGAATGCGCCTTTTCGATTTCATCAAACAAGATTACAGAATAAGGCCTCTCGCGGACTTTTTCTGTTAGTTGCCCCCCATTTTCACATGAGATATAGCCAGGTGGGGCTCCTATCAATCGAGAGACAGTGTGCTTTTCCATGTACTCACTCATGTCGAACCTCACCAAAGCTTCTTCAGTATTAAACATGTACGAAGCTAAGGCTTTGGCGAGCTCCGTCTTGCCAACCCCGGTAGGACCCATGAACATTAAACTCGCGATTGGGCGGTGAGGATCAGATAGGCCGTTACGTGATCGTTTGATGGCCATTGCTACTGAGTTTACTGCATAGTCTTGACCTATGATTTGCTTGTGCAGCTCCTCTTCCAATTTTAATAGCTTTTCCTTTTCAGACTGCAGAAGCTTGGTCAAAGGGATGCCAGTCTGTTTACTCACTACTTTAGCGATGTCATTGCTAGTGACCTCTCCCCTGAGCATGTAGTTCCCAGTAGAATTTTGATAATCGTGTAGCTCCTTTTCTTCCTGCTGAATCTACATCAGAAAAGCAAGAGTCATCAAAAGTGTAATCTATGCAGTGTGAAAGAAATTAACAGATCAAGAGAAGCAATAAATTAGCAGCAGAGGTGTTTGTGTATACATTTTTGAGCAGCACTCTAGACAATTATGGAATTACCACGATGATGATTTTTTTTTCATTTTTACAACTCTTTCAAGTGGATAAACATATCCCTAAAACTTTCTCATTTTTGAGAATTCATCTATAAATGACATTTTTGTAATACATAATCCAATTAATCAACCATAAGAAGAATAGAAGCACACCACTTCATTGACGTCCTGAATTTGTGTCACTAAAGATTTCTCAAGACCCAACTGCACTGTGAGTCCATCTTGCATTGAGCTCAGCTTGATCTCAATATCATTCAGACTATTCTTGGAAGCTTTGTATGTGTCAATCGCAAGTGAAAAACACTCCTTCTCATCCAAATTCGTAGGTTTTGAGATGAGCTCCATTTTTAGTCTAGCAGCTGCGCGATCAACTAGAACAATAGCTGCAAGAGAGAAGAATGAAACATAAGAACTCAACTAACTCAAGAAGGTTACTAACAGACACTGTGACATCTGAATTATTACACCATTCTTAACTACTGTAAAATCATGTTGGTAAAATTAAATTTGTTTCCTACAAGTGTTTCTCATTAAGACAACTTTTGACATAATTTAAGATGTCTTTCTTATACTAAAAAAAAAACCTTTATTAGGAAGAAAGCCCTCTTTGATGTAACGATTTGAGAGATGCGCAGCATCGACAAGCGCATTGTCAGAAATACGGACTCCATGATGATGCTCATATTTTTTACGCAATCCACATAATATAAATATGGTATCTTTTACAGTAGCCTCCTTGACATTCACTGGCTGAAACTGACGTTTCAATGCTGAATCTTTTTCAATATGTTTGCGGAATTCAGCAATTGTAGTTTCCCCAATGCAACGTAGTTTTCCCTGATCAAGCTTTGGCTTCAGTAAATTACTGACATCCATGGTACCATTTGGGTCACCTGCAACATCTCAATTAAAATTTCATTAGATAGTTTTATGCCGATAGAGGTTTTAAATAAATTTATTTGATGAGAAATATGAGAAACCGAGAGGGGGGAAAATGTCACTGAAAGATGTTTGAAGAACATCAACAACAGAGTCATTTAATTAGTTGGAGACCAAGAATTGCCAATTATGCTGACCTGCTCCAACAATCATGTGGATATCATCAATGAAAATGATCGTGTGTCCGTCTGATTCAGTTACTTCCCCCAAGACATCTTTCAATCTGTTCTCTAAGTCCCCCCGATTGTTTGCCCCAGAAATAAGAGCACCAATGTCAAGTGAAATCAACTGAAAAATAAGCAGCCGAGTGCGTTAAAGAACCAATAAGAGAATCTCAAACATAATTCTAAGTGTCCCTGCTATTTCATCTCCATGTAGCACTAGAAGAAACATATACATTCCATGTAGAATGTTAAGTACACAACACTTTCAGCATAATATTTTAAGTAGATTCTCCAAAGAATCATAAGATAAGCAATCCCCACATGATGTAAATATCAGCATGATCATATTGGAGATGGTCCCTATTTTTCCACAAAGGTGAATAGATTTACAGAATATAACTCTGTTAAGCTTCAAGATCTTAAATGGAAGTACCTTGCAGTTTTGCAAACCTTGAGGCAGAGATCCCTTCACCATTCTCTGAGCAAGCCTGCTCAAAAGAAACAGGTTGACATTAAACTAGAAGCATGAAGAACTTAAAAAATGGATCAGATCAATATCAAACTAGAAGCCTGAAAACTTTAAAAAGTGACATTTTCTGTTCTACAAATGTCTTTATTATACCCTTGAACAATTGCAGTTTTACCAACACCAGGATCACCAATAAGTACAGGATTTCCATATCTTTTCATCAAAAGGATTTCAATGCAGCTATCAATTTCAGCATCCCTTCCTATGATTGGATCAATCTCCCCAGCCTCTGCCTTTGCTGTTAGATCCACTCCGTATCTATCTAAGGCTTTTAGATCTGTTATAATAGACATTCAAGATCAAGGGCCTTCTTATAGCTTGAAAGGTCACAAAATTATAAAATGTCATGCCAACTCGTTAACAAGCACTTATCTAGCTAAAGACAATAACGAAGATCAATAATTGCAAATGAAAGCATCTAAACGTCTAAACTGCAGTAACAGAGATGATTGCTAAAGTTTTTTGTTATTCAAAAATAAGTTTGAGTCTAACAAGAAGTGCAACTTAGTTCAGAGTATGATGAGTTTATAATTGAAAAAAAAAAAAGAGGAAAAGGAAGAATATATCAGTCACTTAAAGAAAAACAATTCCCATGTTTTCCAAATATGAGATAGCAATACCTTGGTGGATAGCAGATTTTAAGATATTGAAAGATATTTTGAAATCATCGAAGAGCTGCATTCCAAATGACATATCTCCTGTGAAAGCAAGCAATAAATGCCCAACTGACACAAGCGGTTCATCAAACTTCCTGAACTCTCGGGCTCTCTTAATCAATTCTTCCAAACTTGTTCCTTGCTTGGAACCTGATGCTTCACCAACAGCCTGCAGCAATTATATACATGATTAAGTCAGAATCCTTCAAACCTCTAAGAGTACTTTTAAAAAATGCAAAAGAATAATTTCAATAAGAAAAATAAGCATGTATAAGTTGCCCATTGGACAAGTGAATCATTTAACAGTAGGCAAAACATAACAAGGAATCCAAGGCACAAAAGGAAGTGAAAGCTGAAGTTCACTTACATTTAGCTGCCTCTTGTTGATCTCTTGATTTGTAGCCTCCAGAAGCTGAGTGTTATTAACTCTTGCCTTGGAAAAGATTTGATAGGCGTCACCATTCTCATGCTCCAAGAGGGCCTTCATCAAACGTGCTGTCTGATGTGTCCTCCCTTTTCCACGTGATGATAAAATTGCTTTCCAAGCCGCCTCAGTAAATTCTTCTCGTGCTATCTGCCATATATTGCACAAGGAAGATATCTAAACTCTGCTCACATTCACTATACAGTAACTCTCTTTATATAATTAACAAAGATTAAGATAGATGGAACTGGAAATTCTCCCAAAATAGAATTGACAAACTATACACACACACACAAGCAGAAGAATGTATCATCATAAACATCAAATAGTCATCTATGGCCATATTCCCAATGATTTGTAGTTGTCTTTACAAAATCCTACTTCATTATTTTTGAAGGTCATTCCATTGAGAAGTTTAGACAGAACACAATTGCTGAAGAAAAAGAGATAAACAAATAAAAGAGAATTGCTTCCCTGAATAATATTTTTCAGTAAGTACAAATAATATTGTTTTTCATGTGTTATAGCGAAGAAAAACTATATATGGAGAATAAAGATATTAGAATATCAAAAGTCAATGAGAAGGAACATATGCTCTTGTTCTAAATCATAGACAAACAGAACAATCATGACGGAACTTCTAAAGAAATATTGGTTTCATATGCACACAGATGTAACTATAAAATTGTGGAGCCGTGGAGATATTTAAGAGTTTTTTACAACGGCAATACAACCCGTCGTAAAAGTGGTTTTTGTGGCATATAGTAAACACCGTTGCAAATGGTTATTTACAGTTTTAAAACCGCCACTAACTTTTTATGACGCGAGCTGATGCATCCCCTCCCAAACCGCCGCAAAACCGTTGCAAAAACTATTTGTGACAGTTTGGGTATCCTTGCGACGGATTTAGGCCGTCGCAAATGCATTTTTTTTTTTGTAGTGAGTGGAGATATTTAAGATGCTTCAATGTCTATTTGATTGGATGTATTTGTCAGGGAAAATCAACAAGAAATAACTTAAACGCTTGTGTGCAGTGCTTCTATAAGTTATGGAAACCACTGAAAATGTAGTGGAAAATTTCTCAATGAGATAAAATTCACAAGTTATGCAAACCACTGAAAATGTGCAAGCTAAATCATGCACTATAATAATCAGATAAGCAAACATCAGATAATATATATTCTCCATTACCAAACCGCGAGCGAATAGAACAACAAGGGAAACAAATTTGCCTTCAACTCAATACAATACTGAATGTTTTAGAAAAAGAATTATCACTAATACATGAACTATACATTTGAATAAAGGCTAGCACAATTAAATCTTTCCTGTCACACAACCAATATAGCAAAAGCAAATTCAGCATTGTTCAATTTCATTTAAACTAACATCCAAATATAGCATCATTAAGTGGGGGGGAAAAAAACAGAGTCAGAGAAGCTTTGGTTACCTTCCCATCCGTCGGTAATTCAGACTCCAAGATGACCCGATTTGAACACTCCTCGGAGCCCTTCATTTTGTGGGTGTATATAGCTCCCATTTGTCTTGGTAATTGTTCATTTCTGGTGGTAATCAGTACCCGACTACTTGCTGCAGTGAATTGAGTGAAAGGAAATTTGAGACAGTCCTCCCAAATTTGATCGCTCCATAGGTCATCAAGAACAAGAAGACACCGCCTGCCTCCCAGGACCTCCATCATCATAGAATAAAGTTCTACTCTGGTCTGAGCCTCCTCCGTCTTCGCATAAAGGTCTTCTTCCTTGCTTTGAGCCTCACCACATTGACGGCCAGCTTGGTTAATGATTTGTTGCAAGATATCAATCTCTTCAAAGACCTTAGACACGCCAACCCATATCTTTATCTCAAAGTAAGATTTGATCCGGTCATCGTTATAAACACTCTGACCAAGTGTGGTTTTGCCTGTCTGTCTCATACCGACGATGGCCAATACACAATGTCGTACTACATTGTTAGGCTCCATCAACAATTGTATCAACTTCTCAGGGAGAGGAACTATCTCTTCCATTCTCCCAGGGGATTCAAGCAAGAAGGTGAATTGTGACATGAGATAATTGATCTCTTCTATGGATTGCTGAATCTTTTCTTTAGTGTACTTGAGTTTTGGGATTTTGGGACTTGACAACACTAGTCCGTTTTCGTTGAGATGATTGCACATTAAAACTTTCATCTCAAACAGCATGCGGCGAGCAGAAACATTGTGGATGCATCTCTTCTCTGCATCCTCGATGAACTTTTTCAACTCCTCCACCTTCAGCATAAGCTTCTTATACTCACCCTTTACATTGTTTGGCTTAAATACGCTAAAAAGTGCCGCCAATATCTTCTTGTTTTTGTTTTTCTTTTTCAATGGTGCAAGGGAGAGAGAGTTTACTCTCAGGCGTCTATCCATTTTGGAAGAAAAATGAGTGCGAAAGGGCTTCTACAGATCTGTGTTTCTGAATTTTCAAAAAAAAAAAAAAACTGAAAGGATTGTAAGATGTTTCAGTTGCTCAAAACCTGGCTTGCATGCCATGATTATTATAGGACCAGACCTTCATTACGTGTGCATAGGATAGGAAGTTGATTTGAAGTTTCATATACAAGACTCAAATCACATTATTTTACAACATCTGTTGTTTCGTTTGTTTTTCCGATGGTCATAGAATACTTGTTTTTTTTAAAAAAAATTGAAAATGATGGTCATAGAATAATCAAGTTAAATTCTTATACAAGAGCTGTCATCTGACTTATGGGTGCAAACATCCGGAGTGAGCAGGTGAGCTGAGTCTCTCGAGTGCCCGGAAAGTAAGGAAATATGGACGCCTAAAGTTTCATTCAAAATCCAAAAATTGACGTGGCTTTAATATATGACAAAAGTATACACCACAGTAGTAGCCAAGATTTTAATAAAAGGGGTCTTACGTGAGTTATATAAATATTTTTTTAAATTATACTATTATATTTTTTTTAATAGTATAGATTAAATATAAGTATAAAATAAAATAAAGACATTCATATAAAATATATCATTGAATAATTATAAAAAATAATTATCATATTTTAAAATTGAGGTGGATATTTTTTCCCTACAGTTAAATTTATAATTTGGGATTTGGAGTTTCTGAGGAATTTGGGTAAGGATTTTTAGGTGAAGAGAATAAATTTAAACAAGGGTAGGACTAAGCTAAAAGAAAGACTGTGCCTGACAATCGTAATGACAATGTATGTCACTCAGACATTGATTACCCTAAGAGTGTTGTTTTGCGACCTCTTATATAGGCTGTCTACATACTCCGGAGGGATCAAGTCTGACGTAGTTCCAATTATAACCTTGTAACCGCTTTGTCACTAAATGTTAGAGGGTTTTTTTTCAGGAAGACGTTCCCCACAATTACACCCCACGTCGGCCCTTGATTACCCACATTCTACTGGTAATGGGCCTTAAATGCCAACGTGGCGGTTACAGGTGTTAGTGGTCTTATGACCGTTTCTTCATCTACTCGGGGTCTCTTGGTGTACCCGCCTGGGCGTTATGTTTCTGCGTATATCTGTGAGGAGTAAGGTCGATCGACCAGACCTAGCGTCTGGTTGTGCCTTAGACTAATCATTCTCGATGAGTAAGATCGACCGACCAAACCTAGCGTCTGGTCATGCCTTAGACTACTCGAGATGACATCCTCTCACAAAGTGCTCGACCGTCCGGCTAGGTCCTTTAGTCTAGTCGTATCGACACACCTAATAATGTCATCATGAAGCCATCTGCCCCGGATTGGGCCTAATGGGCCTTAAATCAGATAGCTCATGTCTATCTCACCTTGACACGTGTCATATTTCATATTTTTACCTCCACAAAAGCAAATGTCATATTTCATATTGATAATTCACAAAAAAATGTTAAAACATAAATTTAATAAGCAATACATACATTTAAGTTCAAGTTCAATGAGATTTCATATTTTAAAAATATTAAATAATTTGATTATTTTAGATATTTACACAAATATTTTAAAATTTAAATAAATTAATAACAATTATAATAAGGTAAAAGTAAAAAATTCTAAACCTTCAAAGTTTTGATGGAGGAGAGGAGAGAGGATTACAGATTGTATATTCCCGATTGTGGGACAGTTTATGGAATAAAAAGTAAAAATTACATATTTTTTTTAGAGGAAGATTGATATTATGAACAGTTCAAATACAAAAAAAAATATTCAAAAAATTAATCTTTTCAAGATGAGCATCTAGGTGGGGACATTGAGAAATGCGATCCGTGCCTTCATGGCTGTTTGTGGGATATGGATAAAAGAAGTCTTGGGTATAAATGAAAAATGAGAGTAAAAATTGACTTTTGTTTTAGTGGAAGAGGGAGGGATAAATAAAAGAAAGGGTGAAGATATACACATGGATGGTCCAGATGGATAATGGATGATTGTTTTATTTTTATTTTTATTTATTTTTTAGTTGTGAGTTGTTGTTTTTTTAGGAATTTCATATGTAGGTAAGGCTCATGATCTATAAGCTCTAATTAAAATAAATCCACCATAAAAAAATTAAAAGGATCTAGAAAAAAAATTAAAAGAATGTAGAAATAAATAAAAAAATCCAAGGGGGTCGGGAAGTGAACACCAAGTAAAGAAGTTAGCTCACCACCGGTTTACTCATCCGATTTTCATTCCCCCCCCCCCCCATTTCCTATGGTGGCTCCACCACTGCACCCCAAAGTGGGCTTTTGAATGTGAATTTTGATTCGATTGAAGTCCCATTTGAAAATGAGTTTGGGTAGCTTTTGAGAATGCAGGAAACTACTTTTTTCAAACTCGTTTTCAAACATAAAAACTGGGGCTAAAAGCTACAAATAATTTTTTGTAAAAAAATGTTCAAAATATGAGTTTTTCAGAAGCTCTAGAAATGCAACTTCCTGCAAAATCACTTTTAAACTCAGATTTTGCCTAAAATCAATGTTGCAATCGTGCAACCAAACGCAAACGAATTTGGCTAAGATTTGATCACTTGACCTGTTTTATAGAGGTGTAAGGTGTTTGCCGACTTAACCAAAACTCAGTTAGCAAGATAGGAGACCAAAATGTTATTGCAAAAACCTCGTAGAGATATGTTTATGCAACTGCATGGTCAATAGGGATTGGGCGTAACCATGTTCTTTTCATGGGTATGATTCCATATATAGAATATTTGGGTATTACCTAATACTTGGGTATTACCTAATCGGTTTAGGATTGATGTCGGTTTTGTTTGTGCAGGTGCTAAGAGAGTTTTGGAGAGTTGAGAGAAATTTGTATATGAAATGTAAGCTCCGGCTGCTGAATTCCCTACCACTTTCTTAAAAAAATTTATAGAGATAGGCATCCATTCAACAATAATCATTAACCTAGTTTCGTTCATCCAGCTAACTTCTTGTCTACCCTTTCTAATCATCATGTATAATTATGTATTTAAGAAGCCATCAAAATACACACCAACTTTTCTTTTCATTTCCTTCTCTTTCCAAAATTCTTGCATATATATAGGTCAGAATCATTGACTGACCTCCACCATTTGCACTTGTATTGGATATAAATAGCAAAAATATTGACTCAGTAACTTGAAAATAATAGAATACCGGTCTCTATTAAAATTGCACACATCCACTTTTCAATCAAAATCTACATACTTTGGATAAAAAACCAGAGCCCTTTTTACTCACCCTCATTTTTTTACTCACCCTCATACATGTTTCAAACCCATTTCTAACATCTTGACAAAAAGTAACATGGTGAACCATTTCAATTTCAAACCATTATATATAGAATAACAATTAAATAAAAATTTCAAATATAAAAGTAAGTATCACAGAGTTTGGGACAAAAAGGTTCAAAATTTCAAATATAGCCTCAGCCTCCTCTACTTTCTTCGCATTCGTTGTGCATAACTATGCCTAAAAATTATAAGCAAAGCCTCACACACAGTTTATATGTAATACACTGATACTGCTTACACTATACAGAAGTCAAACATGTAGAAAAGAATACCTTTTAAACTATACCAACTGAAGCTTGCAATGGTGTTAGAGACTCGTATGGAAGCTTAAATGCCAATTAATAACATAAACTAGCCAGACTTTGAAGAGTAATGTCCACATTATTGCATCCAATTCAGAATCATAATTAGCGTACAAGAAAACAGTTATATGAACATTTATACCTTTTCCCGTTAAAAGCTCTCATAGCACAATTCCAAAACAGAAAACGTCAACCTTGTGATCATACGCCTTGTGTTTGATGACCTTTGAAGAAAAAGAAGAATAAGATATAGGGGCAATCTTATTATTAAAGTATGCCCCAACAATGGAGACTAAGGGATCTTCAAACAAAAGGTAACAAGCATAAAATAAAATTACAATGGTGGAGAAAAATACAGAGTAGGAATGGTATTCTTTAGTAGGATCAAACCAGAGATAGATCGTCTGCACTGTTTCCCTTCCCTCCAGTGAACATGTTGAAGTGGCCAAACAAGTATGAACCTTGAGATTGAAATCGAGTGCCTTTTGAAATATAAACCCCACACAAACACCCACTTTAGAACTCAATCAGACAAATGCAATACAACTCAGTTGTGATGAAGGTCGTATAGGATGTTATATATAGGACCAGACCTTCGTTACTCGTGCATAGGAAGTTGATTTCAAGTTTCATAAACAAAATTCAAGTCACATAATTTTATAATCTCTGTTGTTTCGTTTGTTTTTCCAATGATCATAGAATATTCAAGTCAGACTATCCTCGCACTTTCGTTCATCCATTCCAGCTAAGTTGGAAAGCACATGATATCAGTTAATAATATTTAAGCATCAGAAACGCGCACCACTAGCAGACGTCCCTTGCATTGACTTTCCAAATACCAATGCATGTGCATGTAACAACCTTTAAACATCCAAAAGGGCAGGTCATGGTCTCTTCATAATCTCTTTTTTTAATAAGCCGGTGGACTTGAACACAAGCGATCATAGATGCAATTTTTGTTGATTGAAAAAACGCACTTGTTTTAGCAGATTCTGAAGTATGTATACTATCAAACCAAGAAAACGTACAATTGTCTCTTATCAACTATGGAACACTTTTTTCTGAAATTTTTTTGATTTTGGGGATATTTTTCTTACTGAAGGACATTAGGAGGAGCTGTTGATCTGGAACTTACATTGTCAAAAATCCATATTTTAAAGTTGATCCCCATTTGTTAGTCATCAAAATTGTCCCAAACTTTTGACCAGCACGCAAATCTAGGGCTTTGCTTAGAACACACAAGCTTAATTTACATATATAAGAGAAAGTCAATTTGAGAACCACTTTTATAAATAAAATCAACTGTTTATCAAAATTTCAATAAAAAAACAGTATTAGATCAAAATCCACAACAATCATTTTCAGGCATATACCCAACATGCTTGGAGTGATGCACCAATCTATTTGGCATTTTAAAATCGTCTTCTATTATGGGTGTCATGAATTTATCTTTCACCTCCACTGCAATGGGGATTGTTGTGAGTTCCACAAGAGCCCAAGGGAGTGAGTGGCCAAAGTGATCATGGAGTCCCAGGGCATGCTTTCTATCTGTTCAAATTAACCCCTCAATTAGACGACCACCATGACCAAGCATATTGATAATGTCAAAAATATTTGGGTTTTGAAAACATCAGCTAATCTAGAGGAAAGGCGTGGTTCACATTGAACAATTATATAATGGGAACGACTAGCCCCACCACCCATTTTCTGATCCCCCCAACCTTTCTAACCCCACCATCTTAAAATTTTGTTATTCCTGAACCCACCACATTATATATTCAAATGTTATCAAAACCAAAACCCACCACTCTCTTCTTTCCCAAAGTTCCCCTCTCCTCTCCTCTCCTCTCCTGACCGCTTCCGTTCCTTCTGTCTTATCATCATCGATGTCCGCGGTCATCCTCCTCGTCATCATCATCGATGCGACCATTGGCTTCTCGACCCACAAATTCGACAGTAGAGGTTTATCTCCCACTCCCTCACCATCATCATCACCTTCACCTCGATGAGGCAGTTTGTAGCATGATCAGTTACCCACTCATGGAGGCCATCGTGGTCGACGATGAAGGACATGTGTGGAGAGGGAGAAATGGAATGAAGGATGTGTTTTTGTTTTGATTTGGTTGGTGGGACTAATTGTTTAAAAAATAAAACAAGATTTGGTTTCCTCTCTTCTTTAAATTTGGGGGATCAGCTGATTGATTGGTGGGATAGACGTGCCCTAATAATTGTAAACAATATTAATTTATAGTGATTAATACAAGTCACTAAGTTGCTGTTTAGGTAGTGAAAGAGGTTGAGAATAGGAGGGAATAAAAAAATAATAGGCCTACAAACCTATCTGAGTGGAAGAAATATAAAGACCCCATTTGAGGTGGAACATAAGCATGGAATAGAGAAGAATATAAGAGAATAGCAAAAAAAATTGTTTGTTTTGCTAGAATAAACCTTTATAGTTATGTCTAGATAAGCTACGATAAGGTTTAATAACTATTCTCAGAAAATGCTAGAATTGTTTATCAGGGCTTATATAAACCAACGAATAAAAATACTATTATCTGTTATTTTAAAAAATTTATCTAACCTAACACTATCTACACACATTCCAAAAACTGTCATATTTATCATATCATACACATCTCTCATACTTATTCCCAAACACAAATAATTTATGCAGGGGTATAACTGTCATTTAAAAAATTATAAACTCTTATTCATCTCTTATCTACCACATATCCTTAATTTATCCAAGGTGAACCAAACAACAAAAATATCAGTTTACGTTTCCTAATGAGAATAACAGAAAAGATAATCAAACAAAAATTTACTTATTTAGCATAGATTATTATCAATCCCAATATAATTATAAAGGGTAAATAACCCTATGTCACACCCCAAACAGGAGGAAAGGGTATAGTTATGCTAAAATAGATGGGAATAAATTGATATTTGCATTTCAGATTCCCCTGGAATTATGTTATTTCAACCAATTCATTCAATTGGTATAAGAATGCCCACAAGTCAAACCAATTGTCATTATCTCTTGTTAATCAGGAGGCCTACATGTCAAATCATTTTTTCTTTTTTTATAAATCATTATCCGCACTTTATTCATTACTTATTTATGGCCAATCAAACGATAAATTTTTATTATTGTGCTTCCCAATAAGAATAACTAATCACGCCGTCACCCATCATGGTTGATTGGAATAAAAATTTGAACTTTGGGAAATCTGAGTTGGTGCCCATTTTTTTATTCTTCGAAGGAGTCGACGAAGAGAGAGGGGTGAGGAGAGAGAGCTGGTCGATTTCGACCTCATATACCATATGTAATTTGGGTTAAGTTCTACGGGTACATGGGTCATTTCACATCCAACTAAAAATGGCGATCGGCGACTGCGGATTAATAAGTTCCGGGATTCAGATGAAAAAAATCATAGTTATTTATCTGATAGAGGAAAGATAAGCTCTTATATGGGCCTGTCAACCAAACACATTTTACACTCAATAAGTCTTGATTATCCGGTTTTAACTAAATAAGCTCTTATAATTGGTTGCACCAAACAGCGCCTTATTCTACTAGCATGCATAGTTATATATTCCTTGAATAGTCAAACCGCACCTCAAATAATTATATTACAGTGTGTGAGACTGTTATTCTATATACTTCGAAGGGCAAAAAGTAACGAACCGGGTTCGGGTTATCAGAATTCGTCCGCTCCGCTCCTGACGGTTTCCTTGACGTTGTCGGAGCTCCTCCTTCTCGAACGTTGTCGGAAACAAGGTTGGGAGTGACCCACGGAAGATCCTCCGACACTCAAATTAGTAGAATGCACAATTATGATTATTGTAAAAAAGAACTTTTCACATTTATTCCTAGAGAATAAATGTCTTTAGTCAAATCCTAGAATCTTCTAGGAATCCTTCTCCCATCGGACGAATGGGATGGGATCCCAGATTCTAGGAGATCAATTATGTGTTATTATTGGGATGTGCAGGATCTGCAGTCATTATCCCTTTGTAAATATACATAATTTGTTGGGATTTTATGAGTCAGTTGATGATTAATTCCACATCCAAGGTATATTATTGTGATCTTAGAGGATCAGTTCCATGATAGCTCTAGATTTAATATATCTGTGTAGATTTAGAGAATCAATAACTGATAATCCTTGATTCAAAAATTAAATTCTGGACTCACCGAGTTTTGATTGAAGCTCCGTCATTGGGCATTGAAGGGATGGTGGGCCGAATCCATTCATGATGGGTGATCTGGCTTGTAGGCCATTGCCAATCGGATCCTAGACAGTTGGTATGTGGAGCATGGTTGGTGAGCCTCGTTTTTTTGCCCTACAATACTATTACCCAAAATGTAAAATATATATTTTTATATAAAAAAATAAGAGTATCATATTAATATATATAATATAATTGAATAAGATCAAATCAAAACTAGATTATTCAATCTAAAATTTTTAAGTGTGTTTATGCTTCTCTTTTTTATATAATTATTTTATATTTAGATTTTAAGAGAGGAATATTAGATTTTGATATGACATGATCCTTTATTTTTTATATTTAAATAAAAACTCTATTTTTAAATTTGTTCAAGAAGCCTGCCTTTATTTATTCAACCACGTGTGTTTAAAAATTTTAAATTATGTTTCTCTTCCTCCTGTTATCTTTAATTTAATTTTTTTTATTTTTATATTTCAACATACTAGTCAAGTATACAATAAAGAATCAAGGGTAAATTGTCCAAATACCCCTGAACCAACACTTCTATTTTTTTCTATGCTCTTTGACTTTTTAAAAAAATTAATTTACCCCTGCAGAGCTGTCCTATTTTTCTTTTTCTTTTTTTTTTGCCCCTCATCCCTGCCACATCATATTTTCTTTTCTAAACTACCCCCTCCACCTTTATTTTCCTCCCCAAAATCTTTATAACTTTCCCCCAAATCACTTCCTCTTCCCCACTTAATCACTCATGGAGCACCTTGTCATCACCACTCGCCGCCTCTATTGAGGTTCCATCGGAAGCAATCGGAGAAGTATTGAATGGTGGCAACATGGCCGGAGAGGCTGAAGTTGGTATTCATAAGGGCAAGACGGATGGTCGGGGAGCATATGGAGAGGCCTCATCCCCCCTCCAACATTCGCACCGCCGACCCAAGGTCCGACCGCCATGATGCATTCACCTCTTTCAGTGTAACTGTCTTGGAATACAACTCACATGTAATCAATCGATCAATATCTCTCTTTATGTGTTTTCATCTATTAATAAAAAGGGATGATTTTTGTCTACATGTGTGTTGGGTTTATGAAATGATTTGAGAGTGAATGAGGGGTTTTTGGTTTGATGTTTGGAGCAAGTAGTGATAGCATTAATGTGGTTGTTCTTGCTGTGAAGCCTTCTCATATTGATATGCTCGGCCCCTTCAATTTTTTTGTTTTTGAGGACTCTCTTTTTGGATTTTTTTACACTTTTAAGATTTGGATACATATAGAAAAGATTTAAACAATATTTTAGAAATAATAGATTCCATAGTTATGACGACCCCATGTCGTCGTCGTCGTCGCTCCTATTGAGAGCCTACCAGAAACAATTGGTATACATTATGTAATTGGTTGTAAATTTTTTGTAATTAGTCATTACATATATGTAAATTGATTTTACATTATTGTAATTGATCATTATATTTTTATAAAGTTGTATATTAGATCTTAATTTAATTCCATTGGTGGTTTTTATATTTGGTTATGTAATGTTTTAATTTTTTTTATTGCTAAGTACATGGATCAATAATAAATATTTATATGAAAATATTAGAGTTGAAATTTATATACTTCTATTTTTTCCACTTTTAAGATTTGAATATGTGTAGAAAAGACTTAAACGGTATTTTAAAAATAATGGATTTGATGGTTATAATGACGCCTCACACTGCCTCTATTGAGGGTCTGTCGGAAGCAATTGATATATATTTTGTAATTGTTTACAAACTTTCTGTAATTGGTCATTTAAATAGTTGTAAATTGGTATTACATATTGTAATTCATCATTATATATTTGTAAAGTTATATGTCAAATCTTAATTTAATTATTTGTAATTGGTTATGTAATGTTATTGTTTCTTTGATTGCTAAGCACATAGATCAATAAATATTCCATAAAAATAATACAGTTGTTTGTATTTATAAGTTTTCATTTATTTTTATTTTTTTGCACTCTTTATATTTTAGATGGTATTTTGGAAGGGATTCAATTATTACAACTTCGCATCACCGCTTCCTATGTTGAGGGTCTGCCAGAAGCAATCTGTATACATTTTGTAGTTATTTATAAGGTTTCTATATAATTGGATATTTATATATATATATGTAAATTGATATTATATTCATATAATTGGTCATTACAATTTTGTAAATTTATATGTTAATCATTAGTTTAATTTCATTGGTAGTATAAACATGTTATTACTAATATTATTCATACTGTTAAATGAAAATTTATTTAGGTGTTTAACTAATTGTTGCATCTTTAATGTAGCTTAAACAATGCGTTCTTCATTATGAAGTATGTTGAATGTCTAGTTCGAAGGCTTCTCAGTGGGTTCAATTTTATCCAGGAGGACATGAAGAGGATCAAGGGGGACATCAACTAATTTCATTATGATAGGCAAAAAATGTCTAATTCAAAGAGTTGATGTATTTATTTTAATAACACTTTGATAATGTATCTATAATCATTTTATATTTAATCATTTTTTGTACGTTGAATGCACTTACAGATGATAATGACATGATTTATAATTTATGAATTTATTATAGGGAAAAATCCATATAACCCCCTGAAATCTTGCCTAAATCCATATAACCCCATGCAATCTTCATATATCCATATAACCCCCTGTAAACATACCCAAAATCCATATAACCCCTCCGTCCGGCTTCCGTTAGCCGAGTTAACGGCGAAATTGAAAAAAATCCATATAACCCCCTGTAATCTGACCTAAATCCATATAACCCCCTGCAATCTTCATATATCCATATAACCCCCTGCAATCTTCATATATCCATATAACCCCTTGTAATCTTGAAAAAATCCGTATAACCCCATGTAATCTAAAAAAAATATTTTTAAAAATTCAAAAATAAAATTCAAAAATATAAATATAAAAAAAATTTATCTTGCCATTTTTAAAATTTTAAAAATATTTTTAAAAAAAAATTATCACATCTATCATATTACACACATCTCTCATATTTATTCCCAAACACAAATAATTTATGCAGGGGCATAATTGTCATTTAAAAAGTCATAAACTTTCATTCATCTCTTATTTACCATTTATCCTTATTTTATTCAAGGTGAATCAAATAATCAAAATATCAATTTTACGTTTTCTAATGAGAATAATAGAAAATACAACAAAATAAATATTTACAATCCATTAAATGTTAATACATACCAATTTTATTCAAGGACTACGGCAGCGCCGATTGAGGTAGAGCTGGCGGTGACAGTGGCGGCACACGACTGCAAAGATGGAGGCCGTACGGCGACCCAGCTACCGCGACAACGTGCTTGCGCGCAGAAGATTTGGAATTCAATGTAAGGAGGCTCGGCCCAAACAACAATTCATTTCTGTTATCCGGGGTGAATTCAGACCGTGCAGTCCTTTTAGGGAAGGGGACATGGACGCATCACCAACGCCCGGAGTTGATGGCCTTCTGTCCCCTGTAGCCACACCAAACGAGACTCCAATCATTGTCTGCCCCCTGGAGGCGATCATGCCATTGTAGTCGTGGGGTGGTAGTGGTGAGTTATGTGAGAGCCATTCATGTTTGTCATGTTTAAGTGTCTCATATGGAATATTAGGGGGCTGAACGACCCGTAAAGAGGCGGGCGATTAAGGAGCTGGCAGTGGAACATAGGGTGCAGATTTGTTGCATCCAAGAAACCAAATAAGAGACTATTGACTTACAAGTCATCAAGGAAATGGGGGCAGGCCGAATGAACGCTTGGGTAACTAAGGAATCCTGAGGAGCAGCGGGAGGCCTTCTGACTTGTTGGGATGATTTGCTGTGGAAGGTAGTGGACTCCGCGGTGGGGCGATTCTCTCTCTCTCTTCTACTGGAGGAGAGAGCATCTGGAAAATAGTTGTGCTGCTCAAACATAAACGGTCCACATGAGAATGGCGAGAGATTACTCATGTGGGAGGAACTGTCAGAAATCATCATTGCAGCATGGTTAGTTGAAGTTTCAGATCTAAGGTGTCATGATGAAATTCATCAACCCAACAAAAAAAGTTGCAGTCTTCTAATGTCTGAGAAGAAACACACAAAAAAATCACAATAGAGTTTAAGACACATTTCATCAAACAACTAAGACACCATACGAAGAAGACATATTTCAGATCAATGGTAAACATGACAAACTACCCACCTTCCAATGTAGAACCTCTGGCCTTTGCTAACATCCTTTGTCGAGGTCATCATCACACAAGAAATTCCACATCGACAATTTGGAAATGTATTCCGCCGGATGTGACTGTCGAAGGAGGAGGAATGTGATGCTTCACTCATTTCGTCAGGTGCGACTGTCAAAACAGGTTGAAAAATGTGGGAGATGGAGGTTGAAGAAAGGTGGGAGATGGAGGTTGAAGAAGGAAGTGTGGGTCTTATATTCGGTTACATGACATTAAAGAGGGTAAAAGGGATATTTTACATGTCATAACGAAGTTAAACAGTATATTCTGCGAATATAATTGCATTTTCAGACATAGGTTAACCCGAAGGGTAAACATGCACAACTTAAAGGATTTTTGAGGGTATAAAAATAATTAGCATTTCAACAGTGATATACATGCAATTTTATAACTTTCTAGGGGTATATATGAAAATCTCCCTTTTAACGGTTTTATATTACATTTTAAAATGTTTTATAATTTATAATTAATTATAGGGTACTCATATTAGGAATATGTGATACATCAATTAATCCTCATCATGTATTCTAGAGAATTTTGTGTACCCTATAATTAATTATAAATAATATTATTATTGAATGAATGGTGGTGATCACATCATCATATATTTTTTTTCTTACTATTTTTTATTAGATTTAAAATGACATAATCCTGGATATGTGATAAATAGCTAATTTTGAGTTAAATATAAGTTTCAACATTTGACCTCACTTTCATCATCAAATATTCATTTTAGGAAAAAAACATATTTCTCACTCATAAGTATATATCGAAAAGCTCTTTCTAACGAGCTATTAATCACCCTATAGGTGTTATACTGGAAAAGTTATAAATTTTAAATTTTTAAAGAATTTCGAGAACAATTTAATTTCTTAATTTTTGTTGTATATACACATAATTGGATAATATCATTCATATCCACCAAATCTTAATGATTTTTAATATGAACAAAAACTCCTGAATCGTAGCACCCACACAAAACCTCCCTCAATCTTGAATTTTTTTTTTGTATATATACTTTTAAAAATCATATTTTAGCAAAATATCGTTAATGATTTATTATTTTTCATTAATACCATTGAAAAAGGTGTAAATTGCATTTTTTTTATTAATTCGAGCGATATTGTTGGTTTTAAAATTTCAAAGGATATATTTATATAATATAAGGTTGGTTGAGTATATTTACAAAAGAATTTAATTTCATTTGTTTATATCTCTTTCATATATAATTTCATAATAAATTTTATAAACGATTTAATCAATCATTATTAAAAAATTTATAAATATCGTTTATGTATGTATAACATGATATATGATATTAATAAAAAAAATTGAAAGATTTAGCTTAGCTGTAAACAGTTTTTTTAAAATAATTTTTTATTTAAACACACATCGTGTGTGAGAAAAATTAGTTGATTGATGTAGAAACGAGTATGTAAAATCTGATACCGTTTCAATAGGGCAAGCACAAATCGAACCTCCGCATAATCCTAACTAAAAAAAAAACATGATATATCCATAAACGGCGGCACGTGCGGCTGGGCCCCCGTGTAGCGTGGGAGAAACGCTGAATCTACAGCCGTACACGTGTCAGTATCAGACGGTCCTCAACAATCCGGACGCGACGCGATTCATAGAGAGTAACCCTAAGACCCCGGCGGAGTCCGGCCTTTTCAGCTCCAGAAACACGCGTATATAAGTCACGCCATTCCCGCTATCCGTACGTTCTCGACTTCCGCCTCCGCCGAAACAACAACGACGGTCAGTCTCTCTCTCTCTCTCTCTCTCTCTTTCTCACACACACACGCACGCACTCTATGGATCGATTCAATTAGGGGTTGATTCGATTGATCTGAATCGAATTGATGTTTTTGTTTTTGTTCTGTGTGCGTAGATCGAGTGAAGAAGATGTCGGACGAGGAACACCACTTCGAGTCGAAGGCGGACGCGGGGGCGTCGAAGACCTATCCGCAGCAGGCGGGAACCATCAGGAAGAACGGTTACATCGTCATCAAGGCCAGGCCTTGCAAGGTCTCTCTTTCTCGATCTATATTTATTTCTTCTCCTTTTTGTGTATGATTGCGTTGATCTGAGGTTTTTGGAAAGTTTGTTCTTTTTTGTTGCTTGATCATGGATCTGTTCCATTTTTTTTAGTGTTTGTTGATCTTTGCGTTTCGAATCTTAGGGTTTGACTATCGGACTGGAAGGTGTTGTTGTTTGATTGATGGAAGGGTTTCTGTCATGGATCATCTGTGATTGTGGTACTTTGAAGAGATGCATATACTTTGATGTTGAAGGGGAGTTACATGGTTTTTGTGTTCTCGTTTAGAGTTGTCAGGATGATGCGTTCGGTCTCTGATAACTTGTGTCTTCTCTGGTTAAAAATGGAATTTTGAATTTGCAAAAAATGAAAAGAAAAAATTCAATATAGGGTGACCAGCTTCATTGGGACATAAATATAGGGCAACCATCAAATTCATTTACTCGGCCAAATTGATGTGTACACACTTGACATGGGGTGAATTTATATCAAATTAGTGTTGATTTGATTATTGCAAATAAATGTACTTCAAGGGAGTTTCTCAATTATTTGTAATGTTCTTCTTCTAAGAGATGGGACCAATTGTATTTTGAAGAATGCCTATTTTGTTGTAGAAGAAAATGTTCAATCATTTTTGGGAATGCTTTGTGTGATTTAGTGTATGTGTCACTAGGTCTTGTTTGTTTCATTTGGAAATGTACATTGTTAAGGAAGCATATAGCATATACTCTGCATGTGCGGGCATTTAAAGAGAGTTGTAGTTATGAGGAGGAGATATTGGAGTTTGGATTCTTTCAGTTTCAGGTGGATTCTGAAGTTTTTTAGGTCTTGTATGCCTCGTAGAAAAGAAGGCCCATACGGACCAATAAATGATAGTTTTTTTGTGGCTAAGGATGAGCAACAGCTCATCCTCTATTTATTCCTTATTGTTTTAATCCATTAAAATGCTCCCAAAATAATAATCATTATTACACACACATGCCTTGACTTGTAATGATGCTGTTTTTTAATATTACAATCCAATTATTTTACTTGTTATATTACTTGAGTAGTAGTTTTGCTTTGAGTATATATTGGTACTTAATGTGAACCTGACATGTGATATAATTGTTGAAATAAACCATTTTGTGTGCATCCTACATGACTTGAAGATGTCATTTTATTGTTGAGTATTATTTCGCTGTTTGGATTATTGCAACCCCCGACCTGCCCACATGCGCGCACACAAATAAGAGTTAGTGGAAAAATGTTCCTTTTTTATTGACTTCTTTTGTTTTTGCTTCAACAGGTGGTTGAGGTTTCAACCTCCAAGACTGGGAAACATGGTCACGCAAAGTGCCACTTTGTTGGCATTGACATCTTCAATGGCAAGAAGCTTGAAGATATCGTGCCCTCTTCTCATAACTGTGATGTAAGTAACTTCAGAATTGGTTTCTTTGCTGTTGTGTCCCTTACCATTGGTAAAATTGCATGTTTGAGTTTTGACTTTTGTATTATCTGTGTTTTCTTTTTACAGGTTCCACACGTTAATCGTACTGATTACCAGCTGATTGATATATCTGAAGATGGATTTGTACGTTTAGATAATACAATTTCTCTCCTTGTTACTTTCCTCTTTGGTTCATAATCTATTGCTCATGTTTATATTTTTTTTAATGATTTTTAGGTGAGTCTGCTGACTGAAAATGGGAATACAAAGGATGATCTCAGACTTCCCACTGATGAGAGCCTATTGACTCAGGTTCCTGTGCTTCACTCCATATACTTTTAATGCCGCAAACATGTTTTGTGTATTTTTTAAAGTATTTTTTTTTTCTCTGCTGCTTTAGTTTTTTGTTGAAAAAAAATCCAGTTCTTATTCCTTTCTTTTTTTTTTGGGGGGGGGGGGGGGGGGGGGGGGGGGGTTGTTTAGGTAAAAAAAATTTGAATAAAAGGTAGACTAGCTACCACGATTCATTAAGCAGAACAAGCCAAATTATAACTCATGATTTCTTGGTTGCATATTCACTTGTCAACCGCTGAGCTACGGGGCCAACATGTTATACCAGTTTTATATGTTATTCAAACTGCATTGATCTAGATCTAACAGTGGATGATAAACTTGCTATGAATAAAATTAATAAGTTATGAATGGCAGTCTGAATGTTTTTGAAATCTGGTTTTCCAAGATTCTGAATTTACAGTATTTTTCCAATTTATTAGAAGGTGAATGTTAATAAGATGTTTTCATTGTTTTATTCCAATGTGAATCTGCACATATGTTGTCTTTATTAGATACTTGATTGCAATTTATGTTGCTCGTACTTAGTGAGGGGTGATTGGAGCTTGTAGACTATCGAGCCGACTAATTATTGCTAGCAAATCATGAAATGTTTCCCTAAGAGAATTTAATATCTTTGTAATCAGTATCGGGAAGGATTTTATTATTGTTATCGTTGTTAATACTGTTTCAAAAACAATGACAAAATAGAAGCCTTTGCCAGAAGATATAATTTGCACCTCGTCATGTGCCATTTGCTGATCTCTAGAATACTGAACCCTGTTCTATAATGCAGATTAAGGACGGGTTTGGTGAAGGGAAAGACTTGGTTGTGACTGTGATGTCTGCCATGGGTGAGGAACAGATCTGTGCTCTCAAGGACATTGGCCCCAAGTAGTGTTTCCTCGCCCGGGGTCTGGACTATTTGTCAAATCTTATCAAGCTATTTTTGCATGAGTTTTTTATGGGCCATTTTGGACTCTAGAGAGGAAGATATATAGCCAGTTACTGTGTGATGTTTTCCTGTGGCTCAAAAACACCAGGGCTTCTGATACGGGAAACAAAAACAATAACTGTCAGATCCAGTGTCTCCCATTTCATGAACTTTTCTTATTAGCTTGTTATTTATGTTATATTGACGGTCTTATAAATTCTCTCCCACTGGGGAGTGGAGATTATCATGTATTTGCTTGAAATTTATATTAAGCTTATGGGGCAGGTTGTTATGTTTGGTTTATTTTGTTTTTGTTTTTTCGTCTCTCTGATACATACCTGCATGGTTTCTCACTTATCGGGTTCACATGTTTTGTTCCAAGTGAAGAATATGTGAAGTCAACAGAAGTTAATTTTTTCCATGCTGCGGAGAGTATTATGGTTTTAGGTAAAGTAGCTGTTTTTAATATGCCATGACATTAGGGGCCTGTTTGGTGTTCATTCTAGTTCCTGTGTTTATTTCTGGGGAAGAATCCTTTTTCTGGGTAGAATTACCTAATTGACCTTAGATCTCATTTTTAGCATCCGGGGTTTATATTTCTATATTAATGGATGGAATTATATTCATTTGAATATGCATTGTGGGGCATGCGTCTTTTTTAGGTTTTAAAGTAGAGCTAAAAACAACACCAGGTGTGACTAAATTATTACTTAATGTGTAGCTCAATATAATATCATAATGGATGTGCAATGCCAGAAAATGACTTCAGGAAAGTTACGGGTTTCTCACGAATTTGTTGGTCAGGTTGAATATGTTAATTTTTCTGAAGGAAAATTTTATTTGGACACTAGCATCCATGGGAGCTGAAGAATCAGGTTGGGGATATCAGAGGGTATTTATTCAGTTATTGGGACATGTATTTGAGGGGAAAATGTTTGATAGTCTTTTTTCTAGCCCCATTTGCCATGTATAGATTTTTTTAAAAATTCTAGTCTCTACATGTATAGAAACATGCATTCATAAAAAATAAAGCATATGTTGGATGCATATATAGAAATGTAAAAATTTTACTAACAAGGTACATGCCTTGTTAATGTGAATATGGAAAGGACTTTAATAGAACTCATATCAGAAACAAGATTATGTTAAATTATTCAGAAAAATCTGCTCAACTTCCTAATTGAAAGGATGCAAATGTCGCTTTGAAATGTCTAATTTATTTTCCATGTTCAAAGTGTAGTTCTGTTAAACTGTTTTTGAGCCACGAATGATGGTTCCCAGCCAGTCATCAGCGATGCTGTCCATTGTCATTTCTCCCTTCAGGGCTCTCAACGAGTGACTGGTACCAGCCTGCATATAAAACAACTCTTATATGGTTCTATAGATGATTTAGATTGACAGTGGTAGCAGAGGTTGAGCATGTCTAACATATCTTACCTTTACTATGAAAACATCGATTCCAAGCTTTGCGATCATGGCAGCTTCAGATATCTTAGTCACCATTCCCCCAGTGGTGTCATGGGCAGCCACAGTGAAATCAACTAGCAACGCACACCATTATATTATTAGCATGTTAAAAAGGCCAAAAAAAAATGTATGTATAGTGAGCAAGTGCGCAACCATTCGAGTCATTCAAGATTTCGATTGCCAAAGAAGAGGTGGATGTTAAATAGCAGCGGGTCAGTGTTGTAAAATAATGGGGGTGAAGCTACACATAACACAGACTGTGTGTGACAGAGGATAACTACTCCTTGCATGATGGAAAAAATGATTCATGGGCAGATATGAGATGCCGGTTTTACTGGATATGATAAATGGATGGTGGAACTGTAAACATAACCAAAGTCTAGTATACCTTGTTCAGCCACTGTTGGGTTTAGAATATGCCAGCACCCATCTTCATTTACAACTGCCACATTCAAAAAATGATTTTGCAGTATCACTTCACAGTATGACAAAATTGTTTTAATTTGGTCCCAGTTTTGAGAGAATAAGAAAGTCCACATAAAATTGTGACGGCATATTTGAAGTAGAATGCTAAACAATGACCAATTTTAACATACTGAAAGGCGTCAAATTTTTAAAAACAACTTCGAGCATAAAATTTAGAAAAGAAATTAAGATAGCATGCTTATTTAAAATATGATGGTTTACCAATTTCTCTCAAGAGTATGGCATTGGGATCTGTTGGAGGGCGATCATATACTCCAAAAACATCTGTCTTCATTGCTTATCATATAGGAAAGCAAGAGGAGAATTATAATTACATGAAGAATAGTATTTCAGATTTCAGAGCTGGAATGGGCTTCAATGGTCTGCATGGAATTTTTGTGTGTACACATGCGTAAGATGCATCGATGTGAGATATTTGCCAGTTCTTTATTTGTTGTAGATGCATGGTTATCAAACAAATCTTTACTGAGTACAGTTATAAACAAGATGGAATAAGTAAGACAGTGTAGAATGACTGGATACAAGGAAGACAACATAATCTGGCCTTAATTGCTGAGCAAGATAGCGTATAATCACATCACCACTCAAAATTGTGCAACCCTGTCCAAATACATAAATTGCCATCAGTTAAAAACCAAAATAACATTCTGTGATTCATTTCACCTCATAGACTGACCTGCAAGTCATCAAGCACAGCATCTCCATGCAAAACCTAAAAAACCAAAAACAAATGGCCTAAGTCAACATGACAGTTTGTAATGGTAGCAAAAGTAACATATAAACCACATGTAGCATTTTGTACAAAAATCCAACACTTAGAGATCCCACACTCAAAATGGATGAAACATGTTGATGCTGATAGTGTACATGAATAAGAGGAGGACAATTGAGTGCAAATTTACAACACACAAATAATTAAGATCCACTTAATAGGAAAAAAAATATGACATCTCTATAGGTGTTTCATGCTTAATTGACACATTGTGAATCTATTTTCCCTTGTGAAATATGTTGCTTCTATATATGCTTCTATATATTCCAACTCTTCTAGTGGATTTACCAACTGTTCTCTCAGAATTGCTTCTACATATACATTAAATGTAAGACCAAGTGGTTTATAGTTAAATATATTGGCAAAGAGATCATCTAAAATTTCACTTACCGGAACAAAACCATTGTCAATAACTTCAATCACATGACTTGTATCAGCAGAAGCCATCTGTGGGATTTCAACCATTAGAATCAAATTATCAATGTTTCCTAGGAACAATGACAGTGACAATAAAGGAATTTTAGCAAAGTAAATTAAAAAATCTATAATAGTTCTCAAGCAACATGACGAACGTGATTAGCGCATCATTTCTGGGCATTAATATGGGAGAATGCTAAATACTGTAAAATTGATAAACACTGAGTAACTATTGTGTGCAGATTAAGATGTCATCAAAGGTGAGTGATTCTGACATTTCTTCCAACAGTTGACCATCCACACGCAAGCGGTGACATTCCCAGAGATGGAATTCCCTCTGCAGGAAAAATGGAGAGAAAAGGATCATCAGGACAGACCAGGACTATATCTACAAAACTTCTGTATTTCTTTATCTAACGGAGTTAGCATACTTTAACTGTATAAGCTCATTATATCACAGATATTAAAAGAATCCCTGTATATTCATATGTGAATCCATTGGCGCAACATGTAACCTGTTCATGCAAAGGAATATTTCCGATAAGTCCATAAAATGGCAAACTGGATTTGAAACCTTTTCTGCAATGGAATCAAACCAATAATCACCCGATCACTATATTGATAGTTAGCAAACTGGTGGGGAAAGATGGGACTCACGACACATTAATAAACAGAAAGGAAAAATAAGGACCAAGTTCATGCAAATAAGTAATCTGCTCCAGGAAAATTACAGTGAACATGAGGGTGAAGTTGGAAGTCATCAGAGAGTCAGACTAAACTTAGGATGGCACAACAGCATTGATGTCAAAGATATTTGTACCTCTTGCAAGAGCTTTCACAACTTCAAGATTGAGAGATGTGACCTGGAATTGTAAAGGGTATATTAATGCCAAATTAACCCACATGGATATTAACACTAGTCTTTGGAAGTTTGAAGTACCTAAAGAACACAACTACAGCAACACATTACTTGTGTGGAACACGAGTGTACAGATTATAGGCATAGTGGGAAAACATAACACAATCTTCAAATCTAAATGCTTATGTTGCAGGACAAAGTTGAGTTATATCAATGTCAAATGAACAAGGTAAAAAGTTGACATGCCACAATTAGACACATACTATTCATATTCAACCAGAGAATGTAAAACCATATGCAATACCAGACTTGACAAAAATGCAGGAAAGGAGGAATATGTATCCTTTAGGGAAGTAAATATTTATGTGAGTGGTTGTCATATATGATCTCAACTATTGTTCTTGGTAGCAATGCTATTTGGATCTCTCGGCAAAATTAAAAACATGCTTGCTGGATCCATCACTATCGAACTTGATCCACATGCTATCATGGGGTGAGGTTATCTTAGTTCAAATATAGATCATGTTCCTGATTAGATTTTAAATGCACAATAATATCACCACTTAAACATAACTCTTGTGCATATACTGGCACTATAATGAACATAACAACATAGCAAATAAAGACTGTGATTAACCAATTATAAGCTTTCAAGAACACAGGACATCCATCTGTGCCCAATCAACGAATCAAAATCTATATAAAAATGAATACAGAACAGAAAACATTGTGTACCGAGATTCGGGTGGCAACGAATCCAGCCTTGACAAGAGGAAGATGCAAACCACCTTTGTGAACTCCAGATTTACTCGCCTGGAAGTGACTGAAAGAACCTATGACCAATAAGTAATACTCCCATCATGATCTGATTTTCCAATATAATTGTGAGTATAACCAAGACACTAGAGAGAGAGTACCCGCTCCATGAACTATGACAAAGCTATCCAAATCCAACTTCGGACAACCGTCGTTTTCGACTTCACTAACATAATCCAAACCTCCATCCGGCTTGCTCCAATTCATTCCAAGAAACTCATCGGAAGAACCTGGGACCGACATTGCGCGTCTTAGCTGCAAAGAGACCATCTTAAGATTCTCTTCATTTATAGTCTCTATTTCATTCTTGCATGTGATAGCAGCTCCTCCTGAAGTCGTACAAGTAAATTAAATCTCCAATAGAGCAAAACAAACACAAAAAAAGCCCAACAAGATCCCTTTTTTCTCACTTCAATCCAAAATATTCCAACACAAAACTTGAACCTTGTAGAAGAGTGAATAGAAATCAAAACCCATCAGAGAAACACAACAAAGTATCACCTTTGAAGATGACGGAACAAAAAACAATCAAACTAAAATAAAAAACAATCACGAGTGCTTCACAAAGGAAACGTTTCGAGAGGAAAATTGAATCATAGAGAGAGAAACAAAGCTGACCCAGTTTGACTATGCATCGAAGATGCCTGTTTAAGATTCCTCGACATCCAAAGGAGGGATTTTGAGGCGGCGGTGGCGGTTCTTTCTCGCTCTCGTCGCCTCTCATACTTGCGAAGGTGGTTGTTCTGCGAAGTTGGTGACCCAATTAGAGTTATAACTCATAAAGAGATGGGCCGGGTTGTTCGGGTAACTCGGCTCATCTATCACTCTCTCTCGCGCGCGCTCTTTTTATAGTTTTATGGAGATAAAAAGTTATCCAAACAAACGAACAGGAATCTCATTTAGAACCCCTCGATGTTTTCAACGGCGGCGATCGCTTCGCCGTCCGTCGCTCCATCGAACCACTCCAACTGGAGCCCCACGAGAACCCATTTAAAGTCTAGGCAGGTCTTTGTCCCGGCCGTCCAAAGGAGGCGCCGATGTCGATTCCGAGCGGCGGCGGAGGTCTCCCGGTCACCGACGAAGGTCGAAGAAGAAGGTGGAACACTAAGCATCCGTATCTTGCGAGAATTCATCGAAACCAATTTGGGCAATTGGAGTGGCTCCTTTTATGTGGGTGGTCTAAAAATTTGATTTTTTTTTTTGTTTGGGCTATTTTTTTGGGTTCTGATTCTTGGTTTTGTTTTGTTTCAGCAATTCGATGGTCGTGGGAATCTGTTGCAGAGTGTGAACACGAAGCTCTCCGCGTCTTCATACGGGACTGATGAACTCATTAGCCTGGTTCAGACGTAACTTTCAATTCTCTTATAGGAGTTATTGACACAATTGAGAATCGTTTGGATATGCTGATGGAAATCTTGTGCTTTAGGCTGTCTTGGGGTTTTTATTGTTTCAGTCTGCTGATATGCATTGGTGACCTTTGAAGAAGTTCTTGCATTTATGTTCTTTTGATGGACTCTTGCTCATGTTATATCATTATTTTGTTATGTAGAATAAATGAATTGTAGATTATACATATTTCATTGCGATTTTTAGAGTACTATCTGGACTGCATAAAATCTTTGATGGTTCACTCAGAAAACACAAGCCGTGCATATCTAATTCGAGGTTTGTGATTTGTAATTCGAGGTTTGTGATGCATTCTTGTTGTATGTTGATTTGCTTGTATCATATACAACTGAATTGAGGGGAATTTCTACTGAATTCCGCAGGCTTTATATAAAACAGCCCCCTTTGGGAAACTCAATTTCAGGCTATGATTCGGAGGTCGAGTGGGCGGAGTACAAGATCAAAGAAACTAACATGTTCACTGCAGATAAATATCAACAGGTGTGAAATTTAGTGTTTTAAATAACCACAGTTTTTGACTTGCATGGTGCAGCCAGTTTTAATCAGCGCTTTTTTTTTCTTGGTTGAAAAACCATCTTTTCTTCTTTTAATTAGTTCTCTGATTAGCTTGCAGCTTGCTTTCTTCCCCAAAGAAAAGGCGTTTTCGCTGAGGTACCAGACTGCAGGTATGCTGGAGACTGTATTGCGAGCTGGGGTGCTTGGAGAAGATGACATCGGTGAAGAATCTCCCAAGTAAGTTCTTACAGTGAAAGCAGAATTTTTTGCCTTATAGATTTTCTCCACACATTAGATGGATTGATTGGTGAAATGATGATTGGCATTTTGTTGATCAATAGAGGAATGCACATGCAAAGTCATTTGCTTGCTTGAGATACATGACATTTTATTTCTGTTCCAAACACCTCAAATAGTCTGCTAATTTTGATCAATGACAAAGACAAGAAATTCATGTTCTTGTGTTTTGCATTTCCTTGCTCTGAGGGAGCAGAAAGAGTGTATTGCTTTGTGCCAACAATTTCAGCACCATACCTCACTTGTAGTTCTTGTTTTCCTTCACAGAAACTTAAAACTTCCTTCACGTCGACCATCCATTGTCTGTGAAAGTTGTCTTTATTCTTTGGAGAAAGATAAGAGAGTTAGAGCCTTCCACATCATGGATCCACAGGGCGTTCTTGAAATGCTCCCCGTTTTCCTAGAAGAAAGAGGGGATAATAAGCTTTTGCCTTCTCCTCAGGTTAATTTCCTGCCTTCTTTTACCATTAATAAAAAAATAGAGAACTTCATTAATCCTTTCCTGGTTTGGAATTCTTGATTTGGTTTTATCTTCCACATCAATAAAAATGCGTAACAGTATATCTTGAGTATCCCATGCTCATTTTTCTGCATATATTCTATATTTTCAGGATAGTTCAAATAGGTTGTCCCCATTTCTTGGTAGATGGAAAGGTCATTCAATAACGAAGCGTAGTGGCATCTATGGAGGTACAATTTCAGAAGCTGATGTAGTTTCTTTGCTTGAGATGGATGACAAGGGTCAGTTAATTCAGGTTTGTGGTGTGTGAAGTGCTAAATTTCCTCATCTCTGCTGGTTATATGCCAATTATCTGCTAATATCAAGTTTCACTTTCTCAATCCAGGATATCACTTCAACTTCCGGAGATAGAACAACAAATGTTCATTGGACTGGAACGGTATCAGAAAACCTGGTTAGTTTTGATGGAGGATTTCAGATGACGCTACTTCCAGGGGGAATGTGCATGGGATGTCCCTCTGACATAGGCAAGAGCGTGGCTCAATCGGAGCCCTTCCATCTCGAGTTCTGCTGGGTGGAGTCACCTGACAAGAGGCAGAGGCTTGTGAGGACTTACGATGTGGAGGGACTGGCAGTCTCGACGACATACTTTTTCGAGGTCAGAGTCTAAGTTCTGGGTCTTCACTTACAGGTCTCAATTTGGTCAGAACAAGTCAGAGATTCCTTTATGAAGACCTGAGGCTTTGTATCTTCACCATTAATCATCCTTCATGAAAATTTTAATATTTTGTTGTCACATAACACGATGGACTTATCTTTCAACTATACATATATTCAAAACTTTTCAACCTGAATTGTTTGTAAATTGTAATATCTAACTATTAGGTAGCCTTTTCTCTTATGTCTGTTACTTTGGATTCAAAACAGCATGGGCTTCTTCTTTGTTTTGAAACTCCAGCTTCACAAGGGAATGGTAAGATATTATATCTCAGAGAGAGCTATATATTGGATTACCATTCTTGTAAGACCCAGTTGAGTGTTTTTGAATGACGAGAAGAATGGCCTGTTCATCCAGTCCACTGAAACAGAGACCTGGTGGATTGAGTCTGGCCAAACAAAGAACGAATGGTAGGTCTGAAGGCGCAGAACAAAGGAATGGTGACTTGGGAGGACTGGAACAGAAAGCGAGGAAATTCTGGCAGGGCAGAATTGGCTCCCCAGAGAAGCCCGGAGACGTGGAGGAAAGACAGCCACGACAATCTGCGTGTGACAAATTCTTCGGTTGCTCTGCTACCCATGTGTCCATATCAAAGTCTCCTCCAAAGGCATCCTTATTTTGTCCATTCTTATTTTGTTACTTGCATTGCTTCTTCCACCACAAAACAAAAAAAAGAAACATCACGATTCACAAGTATTTTTGGTTCCATTAGTAGAACAAATTTGTGAATTTGTAACTACATGGGTCATTTTGATTTAGGAAATCAAATAAAAGACTTGGTAGTGTTTGGTTACGTGATTGCGCAGCGTTTGCGATCGTAAAAAGTTGATTCTACAATCATGCAGTCAAACAGTTTTGCAATCGCAGCTTTCTGCAAACAGATTTCAGACAAATAGTGTCCAAAAGCTATGATTTGAAAGCTGAAGGAGACAGTTTTTTACAGAATCAGTTTTAAACCCAGCGATTGCATAAAATTAGATTTGCAATGACGTTACTAAACGCTAATGTGCAAAGACTCAAAATTTTCAAATTTGATTAACTTGGTGACCAAGTTAGTTTTAAAGATAAATAACAAAGTATTGTGTCATCCTATATCACTTTGGGGTTGATCCAAATTATTTCATCTTACATTTGTTATTAATTTTTTTAAATATAATTGGCCTTTTAGATTAGATTTTTTTTTTTTGTAAAAATATTGCTAAAATCTATTTTCAAAATGATAAAAATTAAATCAACAAGTGCTTGTAATTTGGGTTTTTTTACGATGAAATCAAACTATTGGTGATAGCTTTTTTTTCTGAAAAAAGAAAAGAAAAGTGACTAAAAGGGCTCACTGATCAGAACAACCAGACACTCATCCCGGATCTTTTAAAGGTTCTTGTTCGAGTTCGACATAATACATTGAGAAAAATCCAAATAACCCCCCTGTAACTGTCTGAAATCCATATAAATGTCTGAAATCCATAGAACCCCTTGAAATAACTCACTACTCACTTTCGTTGATAGATGAAGAGAATTATGTGACTATTCAGTTTGGTTAACATTGACTAAACACCCAGCATATCTAAAAGCCTTATAATTTGTTATAAATGCAGAAAACCCTATATAAATGACATACCATGTCAGATAGATTATAAAATATAATTGGTATGGATAAAATTATCATTTATATAAAAAAATTTACATTTTTAACATATTGTAGGGGGTTTTGATATACTATATTTCACTCAGAGTTAATCAGATAAAATATTCACAAAATAATCATAATCTATCAACAAAATTTAACTCAGAGGATTATATGGATTTTAAGAAAATAAAAGGGTTTTATGGATTTTAGGGGGTTAGAGCATCTCCAACCCTATACTCAAATCTTTACTCAAATTCAAATTTGAATAAAAGTCATCCAAAACTCACTCCAACCATTTACCCATACTCATACAAAATCAAGTTTTTATCCAAACATTTACCCAACTCAAATTTTTACTCAAATTTTTAACTTCTCTCTTTTCCTTTATCTTCACATTTTCTTTCAAATGTGATATTTTTTTCTTCAATGGTCTTCTTTCTTAAGTCTTCATTTTTTATTTTTAACTTTTTATTTTACTCTAATAAAAAATATTATTTTTACCTTTTCTTTTTTAAAAAATTGAATGATAATAATTTTAATTTTAATTATATTGAAGGGAAGAAAAATTGAGTAATAAAAATGTTTGGGGAAAGGACTTTGAAAATGTTTATAAAAAATAATTAAAAGAAAGTGTAATTTTTTTAAAAAATTTGTGTAAAATACAAAGTGATGGTTAAAAATATCATATTAAATTAAATTTTTATTCAAATTTTAAATGAATTTTAGATATAAATTTGAGTAAATGTTGGAGATCGCCCTACATGAATTTTTCCCTAATAAGACTGGTTTCCTTTCTCACATGGCGGTGCCTAAAACGCGCAGGCACTGCAGAGACAGAGAGGATCTCTGGAAGGCCAGAAGATCGGTCTCTCTCGTTTGCTTGTGAGGAAGGTATGGAGAGTCCATCCCGGCCGTCGAAACGAGAGGGTGGGGAGGAGAAGGAACGGCCGAGATTCTTCGACGCAAAGGCCAAGGCCCATTGCTGGCAGACGGCGGCGACTGTGCCGGGGAGACACCCAGAGAGGTGGAGGTTCGACGCCGCTGGGAACATCGTATGCAAGCGCTTCTGCAATTGCAATGGCTGTCTCTGCTTCGAATACGACCATATCGTCCCCTTCTCCAAAGGCAACCCCCCCCCCCCCCCCAACAAAGCCCTTGTTGAGTTGTCTTATTTTCGTTCTTTTATTTATGGGTTTTGGATCAAAATTGAATCTTTGGCTTTAAAGTTGACGTTTTTCTATATTGGGTTCGTTCTGTTTATGTGTGTTGTGTATTTTTTAGAAGAGTTTTTCTTTGGGTTGGATGATGTTCATTTTTTCTTTCATTCTTTTGATGATTTGGGTGAGTTTTTTTCAGGTGGAGAATCGACTGCAGAGAATTGCCAGATTCTGCAGACGAGGGTGAACAGGTTCAAGTCAGATAAAGAAGGGGTGGACCAGAGTGAACTGAAGGGTTTCTCGTGTGACGTCAAGTTTACTGGTAATGTTTTTCTTTAGAGTTTCTTGTTTTTGGATTGTGAGTTGTTGTTTTGGTTGATGTAATATAGGTTCTTGGATGTTAAGTGGTTCTTCATAGTTTAATCTGTTTATGAGCTTTATAGTATCTTTTTGACATGGTAAGCGGACTTTAAGGCCTTTATAGGTGGATATGCCTTACAAGGAGGACATTTGGTAACTGCATTATAGTATCTTATAGTGCATTGCCTGGTTGTTGCCATCTTTAACTTTGGAGCGCCTCTTGTTTTTGTTAAACTTGGGCTGAGTTATTTGATTTTGTATCACTATGCACTATGACATTGAGATCACCCATGTGAGGTCTTGAGAGTCAAGACTAAATATTCACTTGCAAAGTTGCCCATTAAAAACTAATGCATCTTATACCTATTTATTCCAATGAATATGCACCTTCATTGTTATTCTTCTCTTTCCGTCATTCTCATTCTAATATCTTTGGAATTCATTATGATGACAAGTGCCCTTTCGTCAGAGTGAAAGGAGCACCGTGTTACTGTTTTTGCCAAAATTCTAATTTTCTATATATTTGTTTGCCTTGTTCAGAAACTTAATCGATATGCATTAGATTCTTTAATGAAGCTTAGAGTTTAATAGGTACTGTGGTTGAACAATTTGTTCTATTTTTTGTTTTTACACTTTCTTATTCATTCTATTGCCTTCATGAGAGTTTTGAGGTGATATGTAATCTCATTCTACATTGTTTCTTTTCTGATAGTGAGGGATATTATGAAAAATCCAAAGTTGTATGTTCCTATATATGCATTGACTGATCTGTTTTATGTCTGCCATCTTATTACCATATGATCCATGCATTGTGGAAAATGCCATAAAAATATATCTGATGACCTTAGATCACGGCTTACTGCATGTTAGTTAAAGTCGTTTCTACTTGTGGACCATTCTTATTCTATAACAGCTGTAATTTTAGAACATAATTATAACATTATACATGATTTGATCTACGTGCCTTTGTTAATTTATGCATCCAAGTACATCCGTAATATAATTTTGGAATACTAATATTGACAGAATGGAGTGCTTTATCTGTTAGTTGTGATGTTCTTATTCAAAACCTGAATTATTATCATCCTTGAATTGTTAAGGCCAGTTACATAACTCAGGATATTATGATATGGACATGCCAGTTTAACCAGGACAGCTCTCATAACTCACACTATAATCATAATTGATGATTAAATACATGTCAGTATTGCTTAGAAGTTAGAACCAAACATCATGGCATACTGCTGACTATTCTCTTTTGAGACCTGACCCCTATTGCCTTGTATCCCTAAAGTTTATTACTGAACCCTCAACTGATTTTTGCTGGCCTGTAATTGATCATGCTTATTGGGTATCAATCCTATATAAAACCTGGAAATTGAAGGGTAGTAGAAGCTGAAAATATCAGTCTATATATAGAAAGTAACATATAGTTTGATGTCATTTATTCTTTAGTCCGACAAAGCTCTCCTCGCTGTAATTTCTAATACCCATCCCAGTTTGTTGTCATAACATTTTTAAGGTTTGAGCGAAAATTGTAACTTTGTGCCTTCCCATAATAATGCTCACTGGTTGTCAGTATCCTGCAAACCATGATTCAGTTGTTTGGTAAACTTATTTATGTACATCATGTAAATTATGTAACATAATGTGTGGGATAGTTTTACATGTCTAATTGGAGAGGTATAAGAATCTACTGTTCATTATATTTGTATGCCTGCTGCATTTGTCTAAGAGTATGTTGATATTCATGTGCATCATTTGAATTATACAACAAACCTCTCAAATGAAGTGATTCATTTTGTTTCCATCATACTCAAAGAGATTCCTGTGTTACACGCATATCTGATATTCACCAGGGAAATTTTTTGTCATCTCCACAATGCAGATAAGGCGCTGGACCTAATTGAAATGGCTGTATACGGGGATGTCATCCGACCAGGGAATCAGTGCCGATGCAGGACCAAAGCTGAACAGCTCGGTCTAGTGAAATCCAAAAAAGACATGGCTGCTTGTGAGTTGCCATACAAGGAAGACTCGTGACAGATTGATTGATTTTTCATTACATTTTGTTAGGCCACAAGCAGCCATACAAGGAAGACTCGTGACAGATTGATTGATTTTGCATTACATTTTGTTAGGCTGATTGTTGGGGTCAAAAGACTTTAGCTTGCCATGCATTGTGGTTTTTTTTCCTTGAAGAAAATCTCCCTCACCAAGTTAACAAAAATGGATTCAACAAATCTTTGGTGAGACTCCAACTGAGAGCGCAGACCATGTCAGGCATCATTGTTGTGCTGAAATTTCAGTATTTTTTATGTGTATTTTATGTAGTCTAATTGAACTGATTTTACAGTGATGAGAAAAATAAATGATTTGTTTATTATTATCTTGGGTTGTCGTGTTAATCGCAGCACAAAATTTGTATCTAGGCTTGTCAATCGGATGGATCAAATAAGCTCATATCCATATTCCTATCTAAATTGGATATCCGAATAAAATATCCGTATCCGATATCCGACGAATATTTTAAAAATACATATCCGTATCCGATTCGAATATTCGGATGCGGATTCGAATAATATCTGAAATATTTGAATCAGATTAAAATATAAAAAATATATAAAATCTTAAGTCCTAATATCATTAAATAGGTATTCATCAAAAACATTAAAACACAAATTATAATATAGTTAAACAAGTATCCAACATGGCTAAATAGGTTTGTGTTTTGCCCTATATCATGAGCCATTGAATTTTCATCTAAGATTGAAACTAATTATAACATAAATAAATAAAATAACAGTTCGGATACGGATATTGTTCGGAACGGATATGGCCTATATTCGATCCGATCCGAAAATTTTCAGATATGGATAATTTTAGATACGGATTTTCGAATATCGGATATTTTCTGTATTTTCATATACGGATTCAGATTGGATACAGATATTTTTTGGATAATTAACATGCTTATTTGTACCTGTACAGAATATGAAAAGCCAGCAAGTACTTTTGGTATGTTATCTATATATATATTTTTAAAAAATTAAAATGTACGCGGGTTATAATCGGAGTTTGAAGGTATCTTTTTTTAAGCTAAAAAAAGGTGATAGATACAATTAATAAATGAATTTTATTATAGGGTAAAATAGGTTTGGACCAATATTTCTGAAACCTGCATAAACACCTCCTCATGTTTCAAAACATATATTCACACCATCTTTTCATTCAGGGCTGTTACATCTGATCCATTTTCAGCCCCAATTTCAACCCTAAATGCGTTGATAAATTTTTATCGGCGCATATACTCATTATAACAAGACATATGCTTCGAAAAAAAATTTTTACATTTTCTATAAATGCATCCATGTAATTCATTGAAGCATATAATTCATTGAAGCATATACTTCATTATTTATGAAAGTATGTACCTCATTAGATGAGGTATACTATTTTTAAAAAATTCAAAACACATATAAACTGAAATTGAGACTGAAAATAGGGTTGGATGTAACATTATCCTTTCATTAATATAGAATAAATACAATTTTACTATTTTAATTAAATCATTATCATGTTTTCATTTTTAAATTAACTGTTGTCTGAGTTAATTTTCAGTTCTCACAATAAATATATCTAAATATATTTAGAGTTGATTAATATATTAATTAATAAGGAAAAATCAATATAACTCCCTAAGAAAAAGGAAGCTAAATCAGTTGTAGTCCTCGTAAAATTAAAAAATCACAACAGGTCCCTACATTATTAAAAAAATATTGTTTCAGTCACTATCATCTCCCCAACTAACCCGGTACATAGTTAACCCTAATTACACATTAAAAGTTACTAGAATATTTGCACATCTTATTTCAAAAAATTGATATAGCTCCCTAGAAATATATGAAAAATGAAAAATGTCCTTATAAAATTAGCAAATCCCCAATGACCCTCTTTTATTAGACGATATTTATTTCAGTCTCTACCGTAACCAAAAAACCAACCAAATTTGTTATTGACTCTAACCATTCATGATAAATTACTGTAATATCTTTGTAAAATTTAATTATTAAATTATTATAATACATTAACTAGATTCTTGATTGACTTTAAGAATATTTACTGATTTTACAAGGACTTTTTTTTATCTTTATAAGTTTTTAGGGAGTTACATAGATTTTTTCCTTTTTTTACAAAAAAAAAAAGGCAAGAACACTTTTGTCATTAAAGGAACTAAATTGGACTTTTCATATTTTATAGGGACTTATTGAATGTATTTATTAGAGCAATTTAACCCTAGGGATTAAATCCGTTAACCATACATGTTTTTTGGAGACCTGTGATAATTTTCCAATTTTACATAGACTAAAACCAATTTAATTAATTTTCTAAGGAGTTATAAGTTAATTCATTTGCTCTTTCTTGGATATTTACACAATTAATTAAATGATAAAATGTTAATTTTATTGTATTTTTGTCTTGTTTATTTAACGGAAAATCTAACCAGTGTAAATGTATGTTTTTTAATTTTAGGGTGCTTCTACGAGTTTCAAAAACTTCAGGGTCTAAATGCTCTTTACCCTATATTTCATTAGGGTTCTTTGCATGTATACCATAAAAACAAGTATGGTATTTATTGTTACATCACCATAAATAACGTATTTATTTTTGTACAATTAGAATTTTTTAATGTAAAAATGTGCCCCTCTTTTATCCTTTTTAACCAAAATGAACTTTAACATAAATAGCCTTAACATAAAAAATTTTCATAATGTAAATAATTAAACATAATAATCTAATTAATTTCATGTTCTTTCAAAATCAATCGTGAGTCATTCAACCTTATCTCTTCTTTCTTTTTCTTCCAATCAAAATTGTCATTTTGTAATATATATGATTAATTGTTCTTAAAATAATTTTATTTCATTTTTACTAATATAAATATTAATAATTATTATATCTTTGCTAAATAGTTTGTATGATTAATTTATATATTTTTGAATTTTGTATGAAATTTATCATTTTCATGTTCAAATTAATATTTTTATTTTTATAAATATTAAATTCGGTAAAGTAAAATGTGCCAAAAAATAATAATAAGGGTAACTTGATCTTTTCTCCAAGACTTTTAACGGTTTTAATTTGGATGAAAGTTAATTAAGATGGTATGCATAAGTTCTATATATTTCAATCAGTGGTGATATCTAGGCCCCAAATCACAAGCCCCATTCACAAGTCCCATGAGGTGTCATTATTTTATTGGTTGGTTTTAAATTTTTTGTTGACTTTTGAAAAAGTATAAAATAGCAAAATACGGATATGCCCTTCATTAAAAATATATCACATTAACCCAAATCCCCTTTTTTTCTCTATTCGGTTACAAATCTTTTATATTAATTTCAGTTACCCCCTATTTCAAAATTTAAATTTTAAAATCTTTACATAATAATTGAATTTTCTATTTCAGTTACACCAAAACTTACCTAAATTATTTTTCGTTAAAATCCTTCAAACAGCAGTAAAAACATTTTCTACATGTTTACATCATTTGTTACATTTACATTAACACTGTTACATCTACATTACATAAATGTTTTACATTTCATGCAATGTTTAAACAATTTAACGAATCTTTACATTTCATGGAAAATATCAAACACATGTAATGTTTAAACAATTTTAAAACGAATCTTTACATTTCATGGAAAATTCAAACACTTGTTTTGCTGTAAGTTACATTTAACAAATATTACATGAACTATTAGTTTCATTTTAATAAAAACTGTTACATTTATGTATATGTATTTCTAAATGTTTTACATTTCATTCAATTTACCTGTAGTTCATTGTTACATTTATAAATGTAACAAATATAAATCAATACACGTATGCGGTTAATTGTTACATTTACGAATATAACAAAAACAACACAAATTTAAAAAAATAAAGAATGTTCTATATATAAAATGTAACATTATAAAAAAACAAATCCAACTATGAAAAATGACATTCAAAACATAAATAAAACCTGATCCGGTAGGCGTTGATGGAAGATCCAACTCTATAAAGAATGAAACAATGTTTTTGAACTTCAAAGAATTAAAAAATCCGAGAGAGCTACGAGGTGAGCAGTAACAATGGCCACAAGTGGACTATTGAGGAGGAGGAAATGCAGATAAGACAACAAGAAGAAGAGATGGGTCTTCGGAGATCACCTTGATTATCTTCCATTTTTTATTATTATTTGTTTAGATCTCATTTAATAAAATAATAATAATTCGGTTGAGATATACATAAAGAATTAATGATACTCTATGATTCTCGGAATAAATCTTTAGATTCTTATCAAGTAAATGGTATAATAGATAATGTCATATTGCCACCTCATGGGGCCTATGATGGGGCTTGTGAAGTTGGAGCCTAGAAAACATTATAGCATTTCAATAGTATAAAAATAAATAGATTATTTGGAGTGGTATAAAATTAAGGGTAAAAATGCATTTAGACCCCCTAAAGTTTCTGAAACCTGCAAATCAGCAACATATAGTTACACCCCCTCCAACAAAATACTTTAAAATTACTATCTTATCATTAATTAATTTTTTAAATATCCCAAAAAAGAATCAATGAATTAACTTTATATATGCTTTGTGAATATTTAATACAGTGATCATGTTTCAAATAGATATGGATTCAATTTTTTAAGAATTTATTCACACAACAGTTAATCAAAATGTAAAAATACGATGGTGATTTAATTAAGAGGGGTAAAACTGTATTTTAATCTCATCTTAACGGAAAAATCTATTAATAGGGGCTGTTAGTGCATTGTTTTAGAATTTCAAAGGGTGTTTATGTAGATTTCAAAGACTGAAAAAAACCATTTTATTATCTAAATTTTATATTCTGGGCACTTTCGTCATTTTCTACTGTCACATTCATCGTGCCCTCCTGCCCAAGTCAATGACTCAAAAAAAAGGAAATCTCATTTTGATTTCATTTGGAAGGACATCAATCCGCAATTTGGAGACGCTTCAAATTCCAAATCGACGTACGACTTTCCAAATCGATTACGTCACCATTTTTTTTTTTAAATCAATTTTTTGGATCCACAAAATTCAAACGAGAGTCACAAAACAACAGAACCCAAAACCCAAAACTGATTCTCCCAATTATATAAAGTCCGCTGTTTTATTGTTTCCGGTCCAGTAGTGGCGGCGGATGGCGGCGGAGAGCAAGGGAGCTCCATCTAAGGCGGCGGCGGCGCCAAAGCCGGCGATGATATCCCTCCCTCCAAGGTCAGACGCGGAGAGCATCTTCCGCGGCGGCGCCGGCGCGAGTCCGGGGCCGATGACGCTGGTCTCGAGCTTCTTCGCTGATAACGATCACGACTCCGACTGCCGGTCCTTCTCCCAGCTCCTGGCCGGCGCCATGGCTTCACCGACGGTGGTCCACCAGGGCGGCGGCGGCGGCGGCGGCGAGGGTGGTGGGGGAAGGGGACAGCAGTCGATGTTCACGGTGTCGGTGGGACTCCCGACGAGCTTCTTTGACTCGCATGCGTTCATCTCTTCTGTTCCGGTATTAGCAAGTTGTGCTCTTTCTTTGTTGTTAGTTTCAAAAATGCCTCTTTTGGAAACACGGGTCCTAAAAAGAAGCCTACTTTGGATAATTGGGTTGTTACATTCTGATGTGAAATTCAGATGATAATACAGTGAACTAGAAATATTGTGCAGGTAATTAGAAATATTAAGAATATAAATAGTTTGACTGAGTTGTAATAGGATAAAAACAAATCTCAACTGAATGATTTGGTTATATGTTTGAGTCTATCCAAACTTAGGTCTGCTCTGCATTATCTTTATATTTATTTGAATTTTAGATTTTCAACTGTACAACACTAGATTGTTGTTTCTGAATTTGAACTTTTAAATGTATATGAGAATGATATCTTAGTGTTTTTGAACTGATGATAACTGTTGAAAATGTGAATTATCTCACATGGGTTAATCCATCTTACATTGTGAAATTGTTACTAAATAATCACATCAGTTCTGATCAATATTCTGCAGAGTCAATTTGGGATGTCCCATCAACAAGCATTGGCACAAGTGACTTCTCAGGGTGCTCAATCTCATTTACACATGCTCAAAAATGAATACCCATCTTTGTCAGCAGCAACGTCGTTGACACACCCTACAGACTCTGTTAGTATAACACCACCCCAACAGATCCTGTCCTCGAATGCAGAAACCAAAAGAGCAATGAATGAATCACTAGAAGGATCTCATTCTGAACAGAGATTGCAATATCCCTCCCTCATTGTTGATAAACCAGCAGAGGATGGCTACAATTGGAGAAAGTATGGACAGAAGCAAGTGAAGGGCAGTGAATATCCTCGAAGCTACTACAAATGTACCCATTCAAACTGCCCAGTTAAGAAGAAAGTTGAACGCTCTCTTGATGGTCAAGTAACACAGATAATATATAAAGGGGAGCACAACCATCTCAAATCTAAACCCAATAAACGTGCCAAAGAAGGTGGTACTTTCCCAGCAGGAGGTTCTGCTGATTTCAATGGGAATCTTGACATGATTGAAAGTTTTGATGGAAAGTTGAGCGGATCTAAAGAGTTTACGTCAGTTCCTTCAGTTTCCAGGAGGGACCAGGAATCTGCACCTGTGACATCGGGGCAGTTATCTGGCTCGAGTGATGAAGATGAAGTGGGTGATGCAGAAGCGAATGAAGTGGATGACAATGAACCGGATATAAAAAGAAGGTAAAAATTGTCTTCCCGGTGACGATGTTTGGCTTATACTTGAGTTTTGCATTTAAATATAACCTTGTGCTTTTGGGGCAGGAACATTGAAACAAGGGTAACTGACCAGGCCTCATCACAAAGGGCTGTTACAGAACCTAGGATCATTGTGCAGACAACAAGTGAGGTCGATATTTTGGATGATGGATATAGGTGGCGAAAATATGGACAAAAAGTAGTGAAGGGAAATCCAAATCCAAGGTTATTAGATTCTTTTGAAGAAGCCTCTTTCCTTCTTTTTTTTTTTGTCGAGATACAATAATTGGCTGCATATGATTAGTATAAATTCAGTATAACACGTGTTCATTTTGAAGTGAATATTGGAACCTCAGAAGTATGGTTTTCAACACCTCTCTCCCATATAAAATTGTTACTGATAATATATAGAATCAATTTTGCAGTATTATTCAAATAGCAAGCATCTGGGAGAAACAAACTGCTGTTAGTAAGATCAGTAAGTGTGTTGTGCTGTAAATCAAAACATTGTTGCACCTCTTTGTTATATCCTGAGGATTTTATATCCACATGCAACTTATAAGATCAGAAGTATTTAGTCTATGAGGGCTCTTCTTTCTATATTTATTTTAACTGGCAACTTGCTGACTTCCCAAAAGCTTAGAATTTAGTCTCTCTTGATTAAATTTCTTGACAGAATGTGAAACTGAGCAATTCTACCATGACACAGATTAGTTTGATTTTTTAATAGCCTTTAGCCCCCATTTGGAACGGGAACAAGACTTATTCTTAGGTATACAATTATTCTGGCATAAGTGAGGATAAAGTGATTTTGTGTTTAGTTGCGTTTTGAATTATTCTCGTTGGTAAATGTAAGAATAAATGTTTTATTGTTTGGGTAAAATGTAAATAAAGTATGGATAAAGATTTATAAAAGGTGAAAAAATAATGATAGTTGATTTGACAGATGATTTATAAAAGGTGATGACAGTTGATTTGACAGTGGACTCACATATTCTTTGGGTGGAATAACATAGGATAACTTTAATTTAATTCCAGGGGTTGGTTGGAATCCATATACCACTTTATACCAGTTTATTGTAGCATACTTTATCCCTAGTATGTTTCCAAACACCATTTATCCCTTATTTCCCTTTATTCGAGGTTATCCGGGGGTTTATTCCCGTTCCAAACGGGGGCTTAATGTGGATTTGTTCGGTCCACTTCTGTCTTTTACCAGGCTCACTTTGACTTTGATGTGCATATTCTGTTCCCGAATCGTAGAATCTATATGAGATTGTATACTATCTGTAAGGTTTTTGTTGAATGTATGGTGGAAATCTTGGAATCCATGTATGATTGTCTTAATGCTGTTCAATTCTTTCTCTTTGCTATCTAAAGGGCATTCATTTGGCTCCTGTTTGAAATTTTTTTAAACCTTTTAACAATTTAATGCCAAATGAACAAGTGGTCTTTTCAGACTTCCTTTCACACTTGTGTCCAACTCACCAGATATACTGTATTTATTTTTCATTATAGATTTTGGTCATCATCCAGATGAACTAATTGTTACCTCACTGCTTTTCAGTGGCGCTTCATATTATTATGGGCTCATAAATCATTGGCACTCACCCAGTTTTACACCTCGAATTTTCCTTGATTCTTGAGATGAAATAGAAGAATAAATAGTAAAAGAATAAACTCTTCAAGGTTATATTTGTTTGGTGCGAAGATGTTACATATGTGTTTCTATGTCAATTTCCTTAGCATCCCTGTATGAAATTTTTGTGCTGTCTATCCCTTCTCATTTCTTTTGCTTGAGGGATGATGTTTTATAGGTCAGTGAACACTTTACAGTAAAATGCATATTTTTTATGCAAAGCAAAATATGGATTTCTGTGTGTTCCTTATCGTCAAAATTCTGAACATTTGCTAAAAAGCAAGTAGAGGAAAGAATAAAAAACTTAAAGAGATATTTGTTCATCTGCTGACTCATATATGTGTTTCCATATTAAGTTTTGCACCATCCAGCTATTCTCACTTCTTTTTCTAGAGGAATGTTTTATAGGCTCTCAACACTGTGTTAGATTCAAATGCTCAATTGATAGGGAGCTAAAGAAGGATATTTCTGTTCCATTTTGTGGACATTTGCTGACCTGCATGGCTGAGAGATATCTTCCCAATCTTCTACATGTTACTTGCAGGAGTTATTCACCACAAGGCCTTTTATCTCAATAATTTGGGGTTGTTTATCTGCAGGAGTTGTTACAGCATTCAATGTTAAACTGAAATGATCAATTGATATTGAAGCTAAACATCCTTTGGCCATTTTCCCTGCACAACTGAGAGACATGCTTCTCAATCTTTTCATGTGCAGGAGTTATTACAAGTGCACCACTGTCGATTGCAAAGTTCGTAAACACATTGAAAGGGCTTCAACAGACCCCAAGGCTGTGATAACAACTTATGAAGGGAAACATAATCATGATGTACCTGCTTCTCGAAACAGCACCCACAACACAGCCAATGCAGTTTCTTCTGCCAATCTTGTACAGCCGAAACCAGGAAATTATAACAAATACAATGATCAAGGGCCTATGGCAATTCCGCTGCTCAAAGAAGAGAGCCACTGTCCTTAAAATGCCAAATTCAGGATGTGACATGGAGCAAGGTTCATGGTTTGCAGAAAACCACTTTTGGGCAAGGTTACCCCCTGCTGCACAATGCATCATTCTTTGTGCAATGATGGTCGAGGTCTAGTTTGGTTATACCATGTTGTACTCATGATTTATCACCTCTTTTAAGGTCACTTATAGGTGGGTCATGTGCATTCTTTTGGGCCTCTTCTAGTCATGGTTCTCGTATTTTATCATGATATAAAGTGTCCTCAAAGTGACAATAAGAGGGGAATGTAAAGTTCATTTTGTTGAATCAATTTTCTTTGCATACGAGTCTCACAAGTTGGATGCTAGATCATACTTTACATTTTCATTATGTTCAGTGTAATGTTCTTTATTTCTCCTTAGTGGGACTACTGAATATGAATTGCACATTTGGAAAGAGACCACCTATGTGTCCCTAATTCCCGTGGCATTAGTAAACCTTGTCTCATTGTTAATATTTTTCTCAGATTTCTCCTGTCTTAATAGTTTCGTGTACATATTTGATTATTCGATTGGACTTGTAGTTCACAAACCAATGCCGGCCTGATTCATTGGTGCAGCAATGAGTACATTTGACCAACAAGTAAGCCATTGAAACCATATAAATTTAGAGATTTGAAATCATGCTCCCCCTCATGCTACATAAATTGGTGTATTATGCTTGCAGGTTCAGTTGCCATGGTTACAGCTGACCACGATGTCATTCTAACATTGTCGCGGCACTGCAAGGTTGGTTTTCCATACCAGTCTACTGCTTGATCATCAGCTTTTATGAATCCCAAGCAAGACTTACCACATATGTTCCATACCCCAACTGCAGAAATTTTTCGGATATGCAATTCTTTTGTGGTCCAAGCGAGTTTGGTGTGCATAGTGTGCTTTCATTAAAAAAAAACAGACCAGCTGTGACCATTATACAGTTGTGGACCATTGGAATATTGATTTGAGATGCCGTATATTGGAGGGACATTCATATGATTGGTGTTGATATAGGCATGCTGCATTCCATAAATTGTCATTTTATTGCAATGGGTGAGTGGGTGACAGATTGACAAGGTTTTCTACATAGGAAGGACCTAACCATAGTATGGAAATTTTGGTTAGTTTTTCTCCCTTGGTGAAAGGGATTTGGAAGAGCTTAAAAACAAAAGCAATGCTCAATTTTGACAGATTCACAAGTGCTTTTTACTCTTGGTGTTTGAAGAATGTCTAACATGAATGTAACTGTAAATGGTTTAACTAATTGTTGGTAAAACATACAAAGATGTATCCAAGTACGTAAAGTTGGTGTAGGTGAAAAGCATTCATGAATTCATTTATGGTTGTTCAGGTGACATGTAACTTGATCCGGTGAATGCAACTACCAATTCTCCACAGTAGGATAGTTGACAATAGAATTTATAATCATGAAGCATTGGACTTAAGTCACAGCACTCGCATGTAAAAAATATAAAATAAAATTCCACAGTGCAGTTGTTATAAAAATAATTATATTCTATATTCAAACAACTGTGAAGGATCAAGTGTATGTATGACTTCGTGTGTCATTGCATGTGGCATAATTGTTAGACTCAGAAGACTAACCAGAGTTTTCTCTAATTTAACTATGGCACAATGTTCTAATGTTAGATATAATTGTTATTTAGAGTGGGCAGAGTTGCAGCATATAATATTGATTAGTGGTTGTGGATTAGATCTCTGAATTATTGTGTTTGGTAGGGAAACAACTAGTCATACTTATGTGGCACTGTGTGTAGGCTCTCTCTCAGAGGCCAAAAGAACAATATCCAATTGTGGCGACTGCCTCAAAAAAAAAAAAAAAAAAAGGTCGCATGATGAAACATATGCGGAAAAATGAATTCAAATAACATGATCAGAGCTCTCTTTGTGAGCAAGAAAATTCATGGCTTTTTGAGGAATGCATCCATGTTTGGAAGCACTGAAATCAAACAATGTGAGGCAGCCATGATTGTGATGCCAATGCCTTCTTTTCCTCACACAGAGAGGGGACAGAGTTCACGTGCAAAGTGAAAAGGTGGGGAGATTCCAGAGGGAATTGTTAGGGAAGCCATGAAACAACAACTACACATGATGCAAAATAAAATAACAAAAGCTTGTTAAAGCTGTTTTAATTAGTGATTTTTCACTCTGTAAAGCAGAACTAATCATCAAAGGAGGAAAGAAAACAGTGCTAGTGAAAGTGAAAGAGCAGACACAGTGTGTGACTTCATGTTGATAAAATCATAAAAGAGAGTGACCCACATGAATTTAATCATGAAATGCATTCAGTAGTTGTGCACCCCGCACCCTATCATTTCATTGCCTAAAAGTGTCCCTAACAACCAAAATCTATAATCTATGGAAAATGTTATGTACAATCCAATTTAATTTTTATTTTTATTTTAAATCATATATCTCATCATATAATAAAATATGTATTTTTATATAATGTGAAATATATACTTTAATGAATTAAATAATATAAAAATATAAAAAATTTATAACAAAATTTCAATACAGTGAGTGGAGGATGTTAACAAGAAATATATGACTACTGTATTTGAGACTTTAAAAATTACCAAGCATATCAGAGCTCATAATCAATACATATCTAACACACACTTAATGCACCACGATGAGGACAAATTTCACGTTAACGCATCACGCATCACGGCATTTGTAGATAGGCTCCTAGAACCCTCATATTTATAACTAGGTCCCTAAAAAATCAACCACCTTTGTCCTTTTCTTTGGTTATTTGCAGATAGACCCCAGATCCCTTATATCTTTAACCAAGCATTTGCAGATGGGCTCCTAGATCCCTCATATTTATAAATATGCCTGAAAAAATCATCCAAAAAATCATCCACCTTTGTCTTTTTCTGTGATTATTTGCAGATAGGCCCCCAGGTCTCTTATATTTATTACTAAGTCATTGACAACTCTTTTTTCAGGGATATTTGAAGTTTCACCCTTAGTTTGTACTAATTTTACAACTAGACCCCTATCCATAAAGTTATTTATGACAAATCTCTACTACAGTTTCAATTTTTATTTTTATATTTACATTTATATTAATGATCATAAATCAACTATCTTGTAAATTTTCATAAATTTTTTTTGATTTCACACAACAAGTGTATCCACTTGGTCTTGAGTCTCTCTCTCTCTTTCTGGATTCTAACTTCAGATAAAAAAATTTAAATTAGTTTATTGATTATTAATATTACAAATATTATTGAAAATATTTTCTATTAGATATTATGGTTGCATTGTTGTTTGAGAATTTTGATAAAACATAAGTGGTTCCACGCGAAAAAGCTTACCCCGAGAACAATGAAAAAGCTTTGTTACATAAGAAAATGGAATTTCATTGATATTATTAAGAAATTTTGTGGTGACATAACAAGAAAATACTATTAGACACTTTATTATTGATACTATTAAGAAATCATGTAGAATATTGACAAGAAATGATATTAGCTACCTTATTATATAAATACATTCTAATTATGTGCATTTGAAATCATGATAATTAATATTTTAAGGACTATAATTTAGTATATAAGATAATTAAATTGAAGTGTTAATAAGTCAAATATATAATGTCATAATAATTTTGGATATTAGAATATTGATTTAGTTTTAAATTTTTTGTTACACCTTCTTTATTAAAGTCTTTGAACTACATTCCCCAAAAATCAAAGATCTATTTATGTAAATCAATACTCTTGAGATAAGAGACGTTTGGATAGGGGTGGTAAACGAGCCGAACGAGTTGAGCTTTGACCTACTCAGGCTTGGCTCGTTTAGTATCAAGCTCAGCTCGGGCTCGGCTCGGCTCGGGACCGAGCTTCATTTTGTGTTCAAGCTCGGCCTGTTGAGCTCGTGAAAAACTCGGTTAAAGCTCGGCTCGGCTCGTTTATTAAACAAGCCAAGCCGAAGCTCGAATCAAGGCTCGGCTCGAGCTCGTTTAATTAAAAAAAAATCTTGTTTAACATTTGAAAAGTCACATTTCACAAACCATAGCACCTTATAAATGTGAAAGTAACATAAACTCGGGCTCGGGCTCGTCTCGGGCTCGGCTCATTTACCTTTTTTCTGTTAAGTAAACGAGCTCGTCTAGGCTCAGGCTCAGCTCGGCTCTATTCAGGCTCGACTCGTTTATAAACCGAGCTTTAAAAATTGTTCAAACTCGACTCGTTTGTCTAAACGAACGAGCTTAAGCGAGCTTTAACCGAGCCGAGCCTGAGCTGCTTGGCTCATTTACCAGCCCTACATTTGGATAGATGAAAATTTTTCTTCACTACTGATATTACATGGTAAAAATTCTATTTTACTTACCTATAAGCCCAAGATAATATGTATGTATACATTTTTAATGTGGCTTATGAATTAAGACGCTTTCCACAATTTAGTCATTCATGTCAGAAATAACATCATTTGTATGTGTCTTTAACACTTTAATATCATCATATACTTTAAAGTCTAAAAATTATAAATTTTATTTATCAAAAATGCATTCTATCAACTCGCCTAAATGCGCATACACTAAAATTAATATTAGTATACTTAAAAAGGGAGAGAAGTCAATAGAGGTGGGCCATTGAAATGGGTATGAACACATGAAGACTTTGGTTGCCTGATACATACAATTGTAATCAATTCAACGCCCACCCTCTGTCCCTACTCTCTATATGAGTGTGTTGTATATATTTATATATTTATATAATATACATGTCTAACATGCAAGTTTGTCCTCTCTAAGACTAAAAATAGGATTTTTTTATCACCCTATCTCGACTCGTTTTGCATCTCTATGTATTCCTTTTTTCACAAATTTTATAGCCGTTATTTGTCAAACATGTAAACAATTGAAAAATAATAGTTTTTTATTTTTATTTTTTTGTGTGTAAAACAACGGCTACATTTTTATACTGCCATCTTTTATGCATAAAGCAAAGAAAAATCTGAAGAGAAGTCGGACCCACGCGTCCTTTCTCTCTCTCTCTCTCTTTCCCGCGTTGATTTCGGTGCGGTTTTTTAGTTAAAATTTCAATTTTTAAGATCTTCTCATCTTCCGCAAATCGCGCTACAGATTGAGAGACCCATTCGGGAAGAAACAGAGGTAGTGTGAATAAGAATCCCCTCCCCCTGTTTGCTTCTTGGTCACAACCAAGAGTCACTGCTTTTGCGTTTCCCGACGATTTCTTGACCTGAGTCAGCTGATGATCACGTATTCTGAGAGGGCTTGATGGGTTGTGTTTCGTCGAAGCAGACGGTATCCGTCACGCCCGCTTTGGACTGCTCGAACTCCGGGGCCTTGGCGGTGGGGGTGCCACGGAGACGGGCTGATACTGAGAAGGCGACAACGGAGAAGAAGAAGAAGAAGAGTGAGTCGGGCAATGTTGAATTAGGCGAGTCGGGGAGGGCGATCGCTCGGAGGAATGACTCGGTTAGCTTCCGGTTGGGGAACTTGCATGAGTACATTGAAGGGGAGCAGGTCGCCGCCGGTTGGCCGGCTTGGCTCAGCGCGGTTGCTGGTGAGGCTATTCGTGGATGGATCCCTCTTAAAGCGGACTCCTTTGAGAAGCTGGAGAAGGTAATTGGGTTTTTGATTGATTTCACATTTGGGGGACTATTTCTTTGTTTGCTTGTTGTGTTTCTCTGATCGACTGTCCATAATGGATTGAGTTCTTTAAAAAGGTTCACTTTTTATGTTTCTGATATTTGGGGCTTAAAAAGATGAACAATGGTTTCTCTCGCTCCATTTTGAGTTGAATTAATATATTTTTAATAAGTGTAAAAAAAATTAATGAGGTATATAACATAAAGATGTATATGTTTCACTGGATTTCTAATGATGTATATAGGACTGTATTTTGGATTTTAAAAAAAAACCGAGTGTGATAGCATATTCTTCCAAGTTTATCCTTTCTTGAAAAATTTGATGCAAACACAATGGAGGCTGACTGATATCTCATCAACTTGTTCACTTTGAATGTCAAACATTTCCTGACAACAATAATTGGATTTCATTTGCATTTTAAGATAGGGCAAGGAACCTATAGCACTGTGTTCCAAGCACGTGATCTTGACACGGGGAAGATAGTTGCCCTGAAGAAAGTGCGGTTTGACAATTTCGAACCTGAGAGCATTAGATTCATGGCACGAGAGATACAGATTCTCCGCAGACTTGATCATCCTAACATCGTGAAATTGCAAGGGCTAATCACTTCTCGGTTATCCTGTAGTATATACCTCGTCTTTGAATATATGGAGCATGATCTATCTGGATTGTCATCTTGTCCAGACATCAAATTCAGTGAAGCACAGGTTTGTCAAATTTAATGATACTTTTGGCTTTACTCCTGGTCAATCACATTAGCATGTAATATGGCATTGGTTTAATGATGGCATGTGCTATTCTACTTTTACATTTTTCAGGTGAAATGCTACATGCACCAGTTATTATCTGGACTTGAACATTGCCATTCACGTGGTATTATGCATCGTGACATCAAGGGAGCAAATCTTCTAGTCAATAATGAAGGAATACTGAAAATGGCGGACTTTGGTCTAGCAAACATACTCAATCCAGCACAAAAGCAACCACTGACTAGTAGGGTGGTGACACTATGGTATCGCCCACCTGAACTTCTGCTGGGGTCAACAGAATATGGAGTTTCTGTGGACTTGTGGAGTGTTGGTTGTGTTTTTGCAGAATTACTTCTAGGAAAGCCTATATTGCAGGGAAGAACTGAGGTACATGTTTATGTCCCTCTTGTTTGTGCAATGTCATAGTCTGTCTTATACACATCACACTGTGACTTTCTTGTCTTTTAGGCAAAGGTGCATGTTGTTAATTAAAGGGGAATCACAGGAAACAATAAAAGCAAATAGCTTAGGAACAGTCTCAACAAGGTTATTGTTTAAAAAATTGTTATTTGTTCTTTTGGCCTACCTGAAGGTGCATGAGAGGATGACCTACAAAACTATTTATAAGTCATGTTTCTAAAAATAATATTTACATAACGACAACCATTTCAGAATCATTGTTTGGAAAAAAAATGTTATTTCCCTCTAATTCCGCACAAAGTTCTAAATAGTTGAGCATTTTCTATACAGGTTGAGCAGCTGCACAAAATCTTTAAGCTATGTGGTTCTCCACCCGATGATTACTGGAAGAAATCTAAGCTGCCCCATGCTACCATTTTTAAACCTCAAAATCCATACGATAGTTGCCTTCGCGAGACATTCAAAGATTTGCCTGAAAGTGCAGTGAGTTTAATTGAAACTTTACTTTCCATTGAACCATACAAACGTGGAACTGCCTCATCTGCACTTGCATCTCAGGTAACTCAACGAATTAATAATGTAGGTAGCTCTTTTTTTAGTACTCTATTTACATGCTGAAAAAACATGGAACGTGAATATGGATGTCTTTTAGTAAGATATTTTTGCTCATACCATAAGGACCAACAAAAAATTGTTGAATTTTCCCTGTTGCTAATAGTTTCTTTGGAGGATTTTACCTTTCATGTTCACTGAACCTAATACCAGTCATGTTTTTCATCTATCAGCATTAACACCTTTCCTTGTTCTACCAATATAATTACTGGTTTGAAACTTTATGGTTGTGAAGCACAGTTCTAGATTTGTCATCCTGTGAAAGCATGTAAATATATAAAGGTAAGCTGTCTTGAACTAGACAGACTATTACAAGATTCATCAATGTTTCATAAGCCAGCAAATGGAGAATTTGAATAACTTACTTATTCATCCTGCAGAATAAACTTCTATATCTTGTTTATACTAATACTTTTGGGAAGGTGCATATAAGATTTGAAAATTTATGGTGTCATAGAGAATGTGTGATATCCATGCCTATTGAATTCTATGATATTCAGTATTCAGTTTGTTCATGAATTTTCAATTATCAGTTTGATTCATATAATACCTCTACCATTCTGAAGATTCTAGTATACTTCTCCAATGCATTGACATTTAAATTTTTTTCTGTGTTAGTATTTTACTACAAAGCCCTATGCATGTGATCCATCAAGCTTGCCAAAATACCCACCTAACAAAGAGATAGATGCAAAGTGTCGTGAGGAAGCACGCAGGTACGCCATTATACTCTGTCCCTATATATTAGCTACATACTCTGCCCCTATATATTAGGTACCCCTGAAATGATTAGCAAAATCCAGATAAAAGCGCTTGCTGCATTGCCAGGTTATCTTTGGGAGTGTCCAGAAATTTTATTAATTGCTTGACCTCTTTAAGTAATCTTCGTAAAGATTAAATCAATTTACTTTTATATGACCATCTTATAACTTGAAGGCATGTAGTTGTACTCAGCTCTTCAGCATGTTTTTTGTTTGCTATTTCAATGATTCAACCTTTTGGAAAAGTTCTCATATCAACATGACTATAAATTTTTGAAAATCTCCTAATAATCCTCCATGTCATAATTTTTTTAATTCTCAGAAAGAAAGCGGGAGGAAGGGTGCGTGGGCTAGAAGCAACAAGAAGACCAGCAAGATTATACAAACCATCACGAGAACTACACGGGCTTAAAAAACTGGTGGCTCCCACTGAGGTATGTCTCTTCTTTGTTTGCATAATGAGCAAGTACCAAAAAAAAAGTTTCATTGAAACTGAGCTGGTCAATTCAGTTTTCAAAGTATCTTGGCATGCACTGTCAATTGCATTTGAAAGTATTTAGAAATATATTTTCAAAATAAAATGGAGCTTGGTCCTTGTAGGAGTCACAGATTGAAACTCGAGGAGCCAGCAATGCAGAAGAAAAAATCGATGTTCCTAAAAAAGTTGATACAAGAACAGTAACGGAAAAGACAAGACTAGTGGTTGATCCTCTAGGTGGGGCTACCCATCTAAAGCATGCCTCTCAAGGGGACATGCCTTTCTCAGGCCCTCTGCATGTTTCTAGTTCAAGCAACTTTGAATGGGCTAAGAAATGGAGAGAAGAAAAGGCATCAATGAGATCACATAGTAAGTATAGTGCACGAGGCTGTGTTTCCAGTGAAGTAGATCCTTCAAATGCCTTGAGCTTGAACAACAATATCGACTCTGAAGGGCAAGCAAAGGGGGATATTTCGCTAGACATACATGTAAATTCGAGAAGCCATGATTCATCTGAGATTGTGAAGCGTGTGATGATGAACCAGTGGAGTCACTTGGAACACCCTGATTCATTTGATGCCTCTAATGAATATCATTCTCAGGAACTGTCAGCAGCACTTTACCTGAGAGATATGTCATCTAGCCGGAGTAGTCTGGTATTGTTACACTTCTATTTATGTTATAGGTTTGCCTTTTTTAGATGGTGGAATATGAACAACTTCTTATATCATTTGGACTTCTCACAGGGTTATCAAGATCAAGGGGACATAGTAGAGTTCTCTGGGCCTTTACTGTCTCAAGCATATAAAGTCGATGAGTTATTAGAAAAACACGAGCGCCATATACGTCGGGTTGTTCGCAGATCATGGTTCCAAAGAGGTATTCAAGAATATTTATTTAATTTCCTATAACCTTTTTCCTTTCTCTTTTTCGTATATTTTCCTTTTAAGGAGGAGTGTGGCAGTTGATGAAACAGAATTCTCATCTGGATGAACTTATATAGTCTCAGGTAGGAGGCAAGGAAAGTAAGGCATTCTTATGCTTGGTTGGAAAGAGGTATATAAAAGATCTAATGGGTATAAGGCCGGCACCACCACTGTGATTTAAAAATCTACGACCGAAGCTCTCTAACAATCTGGTCTATCTCAAAACCAAATCTATCTCAAGGAAGATGAAGACTTGAACGGACTCTTTCGTGCCGGCTTGTGATACAAGTGCCAACTTGTAGATTGAACTGACTGGCATCAGTATCCCTTGGGACAAGCTAAACTTTGAGGGTGGAACAGTTTACAATGGTGATCTATCTAACATGCTTTTGGTGTTTGAGAAACAAAAAAGAGCATAAAGAATGGGGACGGGATGTGCTGATCATTCACCAAAGATGTGGACTGCATGCTTCTTAATCATTACCTGGATCAATCGAGATTGTGGCATGAAAGAGATGGGTGTCTTGCTTTGTAGACATGTTTCTCAGATTGACTGTCAAGTTTTCAGCCCAAGGATTTATAAAAGGCCTTACATGGAATAGGTCTTTCATTGGAAACTACTGAAGCATATTAGTGTGGAACAACTAAAAAATTTCCTCAACCTTAACAAATTTGGCTTTTGAAAATGTGTTAATTGAGTTGTGGAGATGATTGGAGAAATGCATCATAAGTTTTGGAAATTCAAGCGGGTGATCTTAGTTTCTGGACCTGTTTGAAATCATGCCGGGAAACATCACTGTTCAGCAGGTCAGATTTTAGCAAACATTGCAGCACGTCTTCAGCAGTTCCTATATTCATTCAATCACTCTTTATCAGTATCATGTTAACAATGTTTTTGTTGAATATAATGATAGCCAATCACAACTCAAATGTTTGTCTAGTACAAAATGGTAACAGAGCCAAGACAGAAGAAGCTCTCAATATTTATCTTTCCCAGTTGGCTTGTGCCAAGATTTACATCATATGAATGTATATTAAAATGTATAAAATCAGTTTTGATTGATGAATTTGATCTGAAGTGTGTATTTTTCACACCTATTGTAAAGCTTTTTTTTTCTCTATGTTTATATCCACCTCGTATTGATGGAAAGAGATTTGTTATTATTTGATTTAGGCTTGTTTTAAGTGGGTATGAAGATCTGTCTAAGATAAGATACCACATTGTAGAGCAATTTAAAACTTTCTTCAAGCCTTCCTCTATAAATTCCCTGCAAAATTTCCAACCAAATTTCATAGCCACCCCCATCATGTTAAGAGATTAACAATGGAAAGAATGAGCATGATCACAGAAGAGCATGTAGTGTAAAGAAGATAATGGCCCATCCATGTTGAATTTTTACACTAGTATGATAACCGGATTTTATTTATTGGACTCGATAAAAGAACATATATTATTGGTTGCATATGCCTGTCTTTTTGTTGAGTGTGATCATAGAAATAATTTCAACTCTATAAATTTTCACCTAAACTGAAGTGGCTTTATGCCAGCAATAAATGCCATCCTTGTGCTAATCTCTTGGAACAGCGAAGAGGTTGCGCATGTTCATCGGCGATGACATTAATCATCATCCAGCGTCACAATTGTTGGTATTTGGCCATGATTCTCAAAATCTATCTTGTTCAGTCTCACGCAGCAGAGGACTTGCTCCGGCAGCTCCTCTGGCTTCTGTGCCTGTCATCAGTGTCCAATGTTTAGTGAACAAGGAAACCAATCCAGTATCATATCGAATTATGAATTATGATTAAAGGAAAACCACATCAAACAGTCAGGACTAGCATATTTTAAGTTCAGAAACCTCTTTCCTGAGGGTGACAATTAGTTTCTAAATTTTCTTGACAGGGTATCCAGATACAAGAGGCATGTATGCAAGTATGCAACCAATTAAGAAAATGAACATGAATAAGGAGCAAAAATAATAGCTCACAAATCGGTTCACTTGGAAATTAAAATGGACAGATGTGCAGAACCATCCATCTAAATGACTAATTTTAAACTGAGTTGAAACAGGACCCTAGCAACTTAAAGGAGCAAGTCCATTATCCATAACAAATTAAGAATCACACAAGTCAACATGCATTTTATGTGAAACATGACAGGGAAAGAATGACAATTTTTAGAAAAAGGACAGCAATAGTAAAATTTACCTGAATAGTTAATCCCAGATCAAGAATGCCATACTTCAAACGTTCTCTAAATGCTTCTAGTCCTTTTCTGGATATATAGCTAAACCTATGTATGTCCAGATCAATCTCAAAGTAATTTGAACCCTGCTTATCAACAATAGATGTCGGAAGAACGATTAATTTCAAATAATAATCAGGTTCTATTTGACTTGAATAGAAAACTATAAACAAATATCAATATCAATACAATCTAATTCCCCTTAGGTGCAAAGAAATTTATACTTTAACATCATAGTGGCAAAGAAGAGAAATATGTGAAAAAGGTGACTAAAACTGAGTGTGCTATCAAGCACCTAACATCAATGTCAAGATGTGAGAAAATAATTTTATATGTTGTCAAGAGTATTTAGAAAGAAGGGCAGTAATATGAAATGTGCCAATCAATTACTGAGTTGCACCATATGGATGAGTTTATGTTTGTACTCTGATTAATTAGCTGATTATAACCCGGCGAAATTGAAAACAAATTTCAGTTCAATGCCATACTCGATAAAAATTGTGTTGAGGACGAGAAAGCACGGGCTTTTCATGATAAGCAGATAACAGCTTCCTTTCAGTAGCACTCAGGTGGAGATCCTCTGGATTCACCACACCCGCCATGATCTTCAATCTTTCTCTGAAAGGGACAATAGAATCCATTGCAAACCCCTTCACTTTTTCAGTTTCATCATTGAGAAATTTCTGCAACCAAAAGGATATTATCAGAAATCTCGAACATGTCCATCACTATGATGAAGTGTTGTTTATTGAAGCAAGCAATGATTCCATTAGTGAACACCAAATTTATCAGGAAGCATCAAAAACTTTGCTTCAAATGATAATAGTGAAAAATTCTGAAAAACAAAGGAACATCATAATTACCATGATCATATCCTGAAAATGAGGAGAAACCTCTTTGTCATAACTATCAGAAACTTTAAAATACAACACAAGGCTCATGCCTTCACCATCACTATCACCGAGGAACATCGCAGCAGGATATGTGGGCAGCTGCAACAAACTCATAATAATAAATAAATAAATGTAGTGGTAGTATTTTTCTGATTCAATGAAATTGTCATAAAACTTACCTGGATATTAACAATTAGAAGGGATGGAACTTTCTCATGTGCTTTCACAGATGGAAGCTCAATGTGCTGGGCAATGTGATGAACCTTACGAGGGCAAACAAACAAATCCACACCAATTGGGATATATGGGGTGTAATTTGGAGCAGGAGATTTCTTTTTGTCTCTGCATGATAAAAGTTCATACTTTAGCAAGACACACAGCAAACTAGAAAATAGAACTGATCAATCTCTTTAAGCTAATTGTCATGCCTGAAATAGCTATCTCCGCGAAGTTTGAAGATGGAAGGTTCAAGAGCAGACCAGCATCCTGGGTTTAACTTCTCCCCAGTTGAACATGGAACAGAGAGACCAGCTCGAGGACGATATAAGAATCTCTTTGAGGCGCCTATTATGAGGACAGCATCAGCATAAATAGAATTAAAAAATCACAATTTGACATTCAACCGTAAATGACAAGTGATCATTGCAATATATAGATCTTGGTAAAGTCCTACTACTTCTCTGGAAACCAGAATACTTGTATAAAATGTAATGTCTCATTGAGAATGCATGAATTATTCAGGAAGTGATGTACAGTAACTAATGAACAAATGAAGATTATTAGGATGGAGGAAAGAGAAGTTCCCATAAATTTAATGGGCATATCAATAAGGAGCATTTGTGAACTTTTTCTTATGTGTTCGATAAAGTGGTCCTATTGCATGCACTTTTGAGAGGGAAACATTTTCTGATATATGGGAGTTGTGCATGTCTTACATTAGACAAATGATGAGTTAGGAAAATAAACACACAATTTTTTTTTAACGAATATCTCCCAAAAAAAGAAAAAAGAAGAAGAAGAAGCTCACTCACAAAATTCTGTAGTTTCATCTCCATCATAGGATGTCCTCTTAAATGACAACCTGATAACTGTGGACTTTTTTCTTTGAGAAATCGGACTCACATTTGGCGGCTGCATAATCTTGTCATTAAAGCTCACAGAAGGAACCAACTTAGGTTTACAAGTGGCAGTCGTCTGCTTCAATGCATTGTCATGAGTTCTTTCTCCTGAATCACCTCTGTCCTCCTTTGGACAATTGAAATTTGGGTCCTCTAATGCCCTTTTCTTATTTATACAGAGTTCTGCTGCAGAAACTCTAGATTGAGCATCTTTGGTTTCCTCTTTGCTGAGAAGCTTCTCAGGTTTACCACCCTCTAATTTCAAATAGTGTTCCACAGCCAAAGCTACAGGGGTGCTGTCAACATATTCCTCTAACTTACACATGGCATCAACAAGGCGTGAGGCATTCTCATACTGCAGCATCTGAGTGTTTCCAACAACGTTACTGCCAACTGTAGGAAAACAATCTGTTTGCCAAGCAAAAGAGTAGGAATTTATTTTCAAGCTGAAAAGGAAATAATACATTTGTATTTAATTAGGCAGAGTTAATCATGCACCATACCCCCATGCACACTGCTGAAGTCATCATCGGAGTCGGACTCTAGAATACTGACTGAGTCAAACCATGCTTCTTCTTGGCAAATCCCTGTAAATATATAGGTGTTGAAGTTAATGTATACTGCAATCAGCCCCTCGTTTCGAGTAAAGGCCATGAGGGCATGCTAAATTTTGATTTGATGACACAATTATAATCATAAACATGCATAGCTACTGATATCCAGAGGTCGATAAGAACATCAAATTTGAGTTAAAGCTAAGTATACTTTATAAATAAAGTGTCATTAATAAAACATGACAATGATTTTGTTTTTGTCAACTCAAAAGCAAAGACCGGAAGAGAAGCAAGATGTACCATTTGAATTGACTTGACTGTGGTGCCATTGTAATTGAGTCAGGTGAAAAGTCAAATTGGAAACCTCGGATTTCCTACGAGCCGCTCTAGGAGTCTCGATATCAACATGAACAAACTCGCTAAGAGCAAAATCAGCCAAACGATTCCCTGTGTTGCTAATGCGCTTCTTGGGTGCATCAGGTACAGAAGCTGAAATCTTTTTATGGATTTTTCTGGATTTATGGGAGTACTTTTTCCGTGACTTGGGCCTTTTGCCAGCAGTGGATACGCAGCCACCCATTATGACGAAGCGTTGATGAGGTGAAGATTTCTAGTCATACATATAATATGATGCCCCGTTGAAGAAAACAGGCACAATACCACTCTCAAAAGATGTGGGACCTGTCATTCATTTGAGAAAACATAAGCATATAAAGACTATTGGAAAAAACGATTGTCACATGAACACACACAACGGTTATGAAAAAAAAGAAAAAGAAATAAAAAATACTACTAGCACACATATCTTCCCTCTTGAGAGTGTAAACTACATCAACATGGTTCAGTGCAATAAAAGAAATAAAATCAGATACAAAAAGGTAATTTCAATTATCATTTGTATGAAATAATTTGGACTACCTTCAAGTCCTGATTAAGCTTCACTGATCTTGTTACTGAGCTCGAGAAATTTTGTTTTAGCGAGGCACAAATTTAATAAGACAGACTAGTATTTCCATAGACAATCGATAAGGGGAAAGCATGTAATCCGCTGTGAAAGACTAAGAAAGTAGACAGATAAGATAACCATGATATATTAGATTGATGTTTTTGGATTAATAGAAATTCTCAAAAACCAAGATTCCACACCAGACACTAGACAGTATAAGATGCATTTTGGCCCTATTATGTCAAAAAGATAATTTTCTCCAAAACAATGTTCCTTTCTGTAGATTGGCATCATTATTAATGTTGAGAGATTTGATAACAGTTCATTTATATAGGCCATAGGATAGATTTTCCACAAATTCACAGAGAGCCAAAACATGAAAGCTTGAACAGGCTGATTTTGATATTTACCACAATCAATATGAGCAAGCCAGGTCAGTCGGTCCACATCCGAGAGAATGTGTCAGGACAAGCAATGGCCACAAGGAGACTATGGTGAAGTTCTGAATGAGGAATTCAGGATTCTCAAACAAAATCAAGACCTGGGACGATTTAGAGTCGCAGAAGGGCATATGGCATTGACAGACAACCTACACGAGACATGAACAACCAAGCAAATAAGATAAAAAATCTGATTCAGTTCAGAACATGGAATCAAAATTTTGCAAAAGACCCATATCATACAAACTAAAGCCAAAGCAAAATCCAGAATCAAAAGGGATATGGAGCTGAAATTAAGATAATTTCAAATATTGGAATCCATTGCAAAGGTACAGTTTTTTATGATAAATGTTAGAATGGTATTTATATTAAAAGAACAAACATGATTGGAGGCAGAAACAAGAAACGCGAAGGCGGCAACCAGTCGGCAATTGCAAGAGATATTTTTTTCCTTTAAAGAATCTAAAACCCATTTTTTAATAATAATAATAATAATAATAATAATAATAATAATAACTTTTTTTTCTTCCTTTCTTTATCTAGAAAAGAAGGAAAATCTCAATAGATATCAAAATGAAAACGACAATACATTGATTTTTTATTTCTTTTGGGATGTAAAAAAAAGCAAAGAATGAGTTTGAAACGTTCAAAACAAAAGTCTTTCAGCTCGCAAACAAACGCGGCATCGTTATAAGACGTCTTATTTTTCCACAAAATTGGGATATTTTTCAATACCCAGACAAAAAGAACTTCTGTTGAACAAAACCCAATATAAAAAACAACCCAAAAAAAACTCCAAAAAATCACAATGAAAGAGAGTGAGAAAGATAGACCTGCAGAGATCATGATCTCCATCGACATGGGAAAGAAAGAATCCTAAACGACCGGAGGAAAGACCCCGACGAGGCCAGCCGGAAATCCCTCCCCCGACGAGAGTTCTCTCACAAATTCTCCTCACAAAAAAACACCCGATTTTAAACCAACCCAAAATCCGATTTTGGAAGAAGAACCGAAGAAAGCAAGAGAAAATAAAATCTGGGCTGGCCTTTCTTTACCCAAAAAACTAAAATAAAAAATAGAAAAACAGATTTGTATTTCGTGTATAAATAGCAAAATCGGGGGGCGTACCTCTCCGTCTCGTCGGTCTCCATACACGTGGAATCTCCTATATATCGGGGCCGATATATTGCAGCTTTAAATGGGGTCCTGTAGAAGTTCTTAAAACAAACCAAAAAAAAAAAAACAGAGAGACTTCACTCTCGCTGGATTTCAAAGCTTTTGATGAGCTTTCACTTTTTTTTTTCCTTTCATCGAATTGTATGCCTTAAAATATAGCGGGAAAGGACATGGTTGTTGGGTTGTGGGTGGTAGCAGTCGTTTTTGCAATTTGGTGGGCTCTTCTTTTTGTAGAAATCCCCTACCTTTTTTTATTTTTGATATTTGTATCTGTTGGTTTTTCTTTATCTTTTATCATTTTTGTCTGTTAATACTTGAATGAATGATTGTCACCAGTTTATCTGGAAGAGCATAGATTCCCTACTTCACTTTCTAATTAATGGGAAATCTGAGTCTCTGTGTGATTTCCCCGTTCAATGGCTCATTGAATGTCTACGTAGATCCATTTTGGTGATACATAACATTTGAATTCTTCCATTAATGTGGTCTTTTTTGGAAATTTAAAATATATATTAGTGTAGGCCTTACTCACATAATTTAAGATGTATCATTAATGAAATATAAGATTTTAATCAGTATGGGATCTCATCAACATTTATCAGTAATTAAATGTAGGGCTTGGATGTGACATTTGAAGATGGACTTATTTTCTCAGTGTGCTGGCACATTCATTTTTTAGTTTTTACCCCCTTTTGGACCACGACGGATAACTTCGCGTTCAAAAAAACGGTGACGATACAAAAAAACGTTGTTTTCATAACTTTTTAAATTTGAGAAAAATAACCTTTCAAATGATGGTTTTACTATGAAAATGTTGATGCCGATATTTTATTTGGATTGCGATAACATTACATCACGTTCTCCACCATAAAATCTATCTCACTACGAATCCAAATAGATTCTTAGGGTTAGTTTGACAAAAGGAATAAAGTTTTGTGAAAAAATTATTTTAATTTTAGGGGATAAAAAATTTATCAATTTTATTCATATTCACATTTGTCAAAATTGAAACAAATAATTATGATAAATGTTATCTAAGCCTTTAAGTGGAACAAAATATCATCATTTTCATTTTAAAATTGGAACAACTGTCTGCAGTCTATCCTGATTATTTTTATATCAAACGGAGATAAGTTGTCATCTCAATCCCTTATCCTCATCTCATAAAACATGTTAGTGATGATATATGTCCTAAGATTATATCTTAAACACATTGTACGGAAGAACAGGGGAGGGGGGGGGGGGGGGGCTGGGGCCAGCCCGCTAAAATTCTATTGTCACCCACAAAAAATTTTAAATTTTGCATGAATGCCCTTTTAAGGGTATTTTACACAAATTTTTTTAAAGTTTTACAAAGAAATACCTTTCAAAATGACATTCGTACACAATTTAAACCCTTTTGAGTTTTGAGGGTTACACATGCAAAAACCCCTAATTCAAGGAGTGTTTAAAATTTAAAAATGTTACTTGTAGTCTCATTTGCATCAAGTTGACATGTATACATTTGATTGTTTTTAAAATATATGCATATATAATAAAGTATATTCATCTTTTATAAAAATAAGGTATATGCTCATATGAAATAAAGACATATTTTATTTTTAATATCTGTAATAGTGTAACATGTATTGCGTTAATTGATTTTATATATTACATTAAACATAACAAATGCAAATTGAGTTACAAAAAAGACTAAGTATGTTAGCGTTCATTGAGATTTGGAGTCACATGCAGGTCTTTTTTTAAAAAAAAATTGTGAATTGTTTTCATAGAAATATTGGTATATGGTTTTAAAGGGTTGAAAAATCACTAATTTGGATATTTTAATGGTTTTTATTTTTTTGTTTTAATTTTTAACCATTGTATATTGAGTCCCTCAAATTTTTTGAAGTGAGGTTTAAAATTCTCGTTCTAAAATATAAGTTTTAAAGAGAAATAAAAAGAAAAGAAAAGCTGAAACAAGAATAACAAGAAAGGAAAGTGGGGCCATGTAAGTGACATAAAATGTGTAAAAAAGATTTTTTTTTTTAAGACCATCTCATTTCACGATAGCTATATATCACAAACGCAGTCGGAATCAGTGAGAGCAATATCTTCCCCAATTTACTCTTGTCCCCTGTTCCGCATCTAAGCTATCGTCGCCTCCCACAAATCCTATAGTGAGCGAACCTCAATAACTTATTAATCCTAGATTAACTGATGAGTAAGATGGTGTGTTGCATGGACCTAATAAAAATGCACACACCACCAGATAATGCACATGAAAGCTTTCATGTGCTTGTTATCGATGGATAAGTTGTTTTTTTTTTTCAGATTAGTCATCAAAATAATGTTTTATGAGATTTTATCATTTATAAATAAATCTCATTATTGAAAATCATAATAATTTGGTGAATTATGATTTTATGATTTTTAGGATCTAATATTTTATTTTATTATATTTTAATAATTGTTGTTGTAATTGTGTCTTTACTATTTTTAATATAATCATAATTGACATTATGAGTATGTATTTAATGTTTATGACCTATATAAAGAGTACTACCATCTTTTATTTTTTTGTAAAGGACAACATTTTCAATCAATAAAAAATCATTCTCTTTTGTTATTTTTCATGTGGATTAAAGGATTTTATAGGATCTCAAAGTAGATCGGATAACTTTATCGTGAATGAGAGGTGAGGAGAACTAGATTATAATTAAGAAAGAAGTAAAACAAAATAAAAATAGATGATCCTAAGCCCATGTTTGGATTGGGGATAACACTCCCGATAAACCCGGATAACCTCGGATAAAAAATTTCACCCGTTTGTTTACCCCAGATAACCCCGGATAAAGTATGTCAGAATAAACCCAGATAAAGTGGTATATGGATACCAATCAACCCCTGGAATTAAAGTTATCCAAGGTTATTCTACTCAAAGAATATGTGGGCCCACTGTCAAATCAACTGTCATCACCTCTTATAAATCACCTGTCAAATCAACTATCATTACTTTTTTACCTTTTATAAATCTTTATCCATACTTTATTCACATTTTACCCAAACAATAAAACATTTATTATTACGTTTACCAACGAGAATAATTCATAACACAACCAAACACAAAATCTCTTTATCCTTATTTATACTCATTTATGCTTGGATAAATCTATACCCTAGAATAAAATCTATCCCTGTTCCAAACGGGGGCTAAGAGCGGATAAGACATCCCAGCACGTGGTGGTCAATGGGCCACCTGATGTAGGCAGCCCGTAATAACTCTGACAATTACTCTGCTATTCGTAGCCTACCTCCATAATGAGCCCGTTTGGATAGCGGGTTAAATGAGTATAAGGGGATATAAGGGGGGATAAGAATGGATAGAAAAAATGGTTGTTTATTTGCATAGTATAACTTGATATTACTAAGTTAGTTTAAACGAGTATCAGAGAATATAACAATTCTAAGTAACCCCTATGATAAGTTATACTCAGTTTATCTATTCTCATGGGTCCACATGTCAAATTCACTTTTTACATCTTATCACATTAAATCATTTATCAACACATCTTATACATTAATAGGGTTCACATGTCAAATCAACTTTTTACACCTTATTTATATTTTATTATTTATCAACCAAACAACTCAACATTTATTCTGACGTTTTTCAATAAGATTAAAAAAAATACAACCAAACTAAAAATTGTTATTCCTGTAAAATTGTTATCTATACAGACATAGTTATCTATTCAAAATAATTCAATTTCTCAATTCAAACGGAGGCTAAATAAATGCGATCTGTCTTAAACATAACATCATTTCTAGCGTGCCAAATCAAATGGATAAGTTAAAAAAAACAAAACCACATTTTTCTTTAATTAATGGTCACACGAGATCCACGCATTTGAATAAAAAGGAAGATAGGGTTGGAAACAAAAGCGTTAAAGGTCACCTCAACTTGTTTTTTTCTTATATATTATATTAAAAACTAAAAATTCAAGTACGTATACTTGAATTTTAATCCCCTTTTAAGTAATGATTTTAGGTTGAAATTTTTATCATTTCATAAAAATAACAAACAAAACACATATCTAGTCATAAACGTGTGAATAATTTCATAAATAACATGTTTCATAAAACTGTATAAAATGTAACATTATATATATAACATTCACATACAAATTTATGAAATATGTGTTAAGATACACACACATTTTACTTAATACATGTATTATGTAAAAAAATATGTATATATCCCAACTCCCACACTACAGTAGGACCCAATAATATATTAACACTTGTAAGTCTGTGGGAAAGAGAAAGAAAAGAGAGGCAGAGGAAAAAGAAAGCTGTGAATACAGAGTGACATGAGCAGTCACATCATATGGGCCACATATTTTGATGGATTTTTAGTTGATTGAGCATTTCCACCAATGATAGGTCGAATTCCTATTTCACAATCTACAACGTTGGTGGTGGGTTCCATTCTTTTTTTGTTTTTGTTTTAAATTTGTCGAAGTCATCGCTTTCATTGTCTCATGCGCAACATCCATAAAAGAGCACCTTTTGTTTTGTATTCCATGTGGCTACTGTATAATTAATTTACCTAATTTAAAGATCTTCACATGTCATCAATTCATTTGTTCAAAGAGAGATGATGTTCAGCCTGTCTTGGCAGAACTTGTATGTAGTTTTCAACCTTTCTGATATTTAAAATTTATGCTCATTTAATAAAATATATATTATTATAAAAAATGATATATATAATCTTATATATCATTTTTTTAAAAAAAATTTAATTGTTCATACACTGTACCAATTAAATATATATTGTACAAATGATCTATTTGAAAGTGAGTATGAAACCTTCACTTTTGAAAAAATGACTCATTTAATAACCGTTGTCTTCAGAAGTTTGAAATGCGCCCCTTTTATTGAATAAAACACGGACAATGTTGGAAACTCGGCGTTTGTTCCATTTGAATCTATCTCTAATATTTTTATCAGAGAATCTATTCAAACAAGGATCCAAATGGAGCCTAAGACAATAAGACCATTCCAATCCATAGACTCAGTAACAAAGTGGACTAAGGGTGCGTTTGGTTGCGCGATTGCAAAATTGATTCTGCAGGAAGCTCACTTTCTCAGCTTTTTGAAATCGCAGCTTTTGGACACTATTTGATCACGCGATTACAAAATTGTTTGGTCGCGCGATTGCCAACGCAGCTTCCTGTAATCGCAATCGCAGCGCAATCGCGCAACCAAACGCACCCTAAGTGAATCAACACCATATTTATAAAAGTGTAGTACCATGGGCCGTGTTGAGTCGCCCCTTTAAAATAATGGGCTGGTTGCACTGGCCCATCTCATTTGACGAGTCAGATCATGCCGTACTGACTAATCACATGCTTCCAGTTCCATACCAACAATTTTTAGGATCATGCCGTGCTGACTAATCACATACTCGGTGCCTGAAATATTCTTAGTAAGCATTGGAGCAATCTTGTTTTGATGCATTGGAAACAAAAAAATCCAACCGCTAATTTATGCAGTTTTGCAACAAAAAAGCACCCAGTATTTTTCTAATTACTAGTCATCAAAAAAACAAATATTATCAATTCTCAACACGGATTCACATTACTATCAGAACTTATAATAGTTTATCCACCATAATTGACAGACTTTATTTTAATAAAGGGATTTTTAGTTTCCCGTAAACTATAGAATTTAGCGATTGATCATTCACTTCTTCATATTTACATTTTAGTTCCTATATTTAAATGATATGTTGCTTTTTAGTCTCTGGAAGAGACCTATTCTTAAATTATCATTTAAATGTAGGGATTAAAACCTAAATATGAAGAAGTGAGGGATCGATCGTTGAATCGTATAATTTACGGGGACATAAAACTAAAAATTCCTTACAATTTTGTTAAAAGTTTATGGCCAAGGGGAAAAAACCAATACCAACCCAAAGAATGACTTTAATTTTGCAATGCGAGCCATACTTTTTGAATTTGGAAATTGTTGGGTGGAGTCCTCTGACACAAAGGATTCAAGAGGTCCATCTCTAGCAGGTTCTGAAAAGAGAAAACACAAATTATGTAGTAAGACTTTGTTGTGATGGGAGACTTTTTTTCTAAACAAGTTTGTTTGCATGTCAAGGTGAATGTCCTGCTCGGCTGCACCATACCAAATTTAGAAGAAGGGTCATTAGTTCCACTGAAAGAGAAAACATATCAGACAAACCAATATTATTGGCTATTGCCTCAACAATCTTGCACCCACAGTATTTAGGGCTGATAAACGAATCAATCCGTTCGGGCTCGGCTCGGACTCGATTCGAGTTCGATTCGGTTTAAACTCGTTCAGGCTCGTTCAATTAGACAAATGAACGAGCTTGAACAATTTTTAAAGTTTGGTTAGACTCGGGACCTGGATCAAACTTCATTTTGTATTCAAATTCGACTCGTTTGTGTTATAAAAAACTTAATTAAAGCTTGAGTAAACTTCTTTGTAAAATCTGTACATTAAATCAATACAAATTTATGCTCATTTAGGCTAATGAATTTGACTATTTAGACAAAAATTTTATTTTCAACCATTAAAAACCCTAACATGAAGAAGAATGCTAGACCCGTTGAGGCTCGTGAGCTCGACTCGGCTCGACTCGTTTATAAACGAGCCGAGCTTGAACATGTCAAAACTCGGCTCGTTCGACTTGTTTACCACCCCTAACAGTATTTGTCTGGCAGCCATTAAACAAATATTTCCAATTCTAATTCTTTCAGTAATTAATGGAACCTTGCCTTAACAAAGATGGTTCAGTGACGTGGATGAACGGAATCCACTCATTAATTTCTTTTTATTTATTCAAACATGTACATTTAATGTTGTTCTTGATTTCATTTCCTTAATCAATTTTATTCTATAATTAGAAGTAAGACTCCAACTCATGATTCTAAATGAATAGAGAGCAACCTCTATCAATACATCAAAAGCATGATTAATTTACTTATGTTTTTTTTATGTGATTTGATTGGGATTTAATGGATTATCATATATGTGGATTTTATTTTGTTCACAGTAGATAGAAATATGTCATATAGTGTTCTACATTATACATATTTTCAGAAAAAATAAATAAAACATACATATTTTCAGAAAAATAACTAAAACATGAATGATTCAAAAAATCGGTTATACATCACTCAAAAAAATTTCTTTTCAAAGGACACAAAAAATGGGTAAATAATACTTAATCTTATTTTTTATACTATTTTATAAATTGGATTTACTGATTGAATAAGTTGTTTTTGGACTCAGTATTGACAACAACAACCCCCCTCCCAAAAAAACAACCCCCCCTCCCCAAAAAAAAAAAAAGAAAAGCTGGCATTCATATGCAAACACCACAGTAGGTGCTTGAAAATTTGATATTGTCATCACATGGAGATTGGTGTGCCAGTAAAGCCACGTAGGAGGAATTGTGCTTGTACTTGTCATATATATATTAAAAAAATGATTAAGCACTACTTAACCATATTTTAATATAGAAAAGCATTTGGTTTACATATTCAACATGTGGTCTTAAACCTCAATTCATAATAAAAAATATATAATGATTTAAAAACTGGCAAGGTTGCACACTGATCCACTTTTTCGAGTAAAGAGTGGAAACCGATACACAAGCCACTTTTTCATTCATAATTCCATGTGTATTGGTCTTGGTGTGATCTTATCAATGATGTTTTAATTCTGGGTGCTCTGAATTGCACGATTCTAATATTTGATAAGTCAAATTAAATATTTGATCTTTATTACATCTTCCTTATTTGGTGGTGGTGACCCAGATCAAATAATTTCACCAGATATTCCAAAATCTAGGCTAAACATCTTACAGGGCTGCTGCCTGGATTTCTCATCTTCCGGGTATACTCGGAAAAATACCCATAACTTTTGATATACTAATTCAGTTGATCCAATTCTACTTTTGTGCGAAAGCTAGCACAAAACTGAACATCTTGTAATAATATCGGATTTTTACCTCTTCATCTTGGATTTTAACAAAATCAAATCCGAATACCAAATCAAAACTGCATAATTCCAAAAACGTTATCGGAATTAAATGAAAATTTTATGGGCAGTATTAAATAGTACCAGGACCCATAATATGCAGTTATATTTTCAATCAGAGTCCTCAAACCTCAGCAGATAGCTAAAAATCAAAATTTTAGCAACTCTGATCGAAATTAAAATTTTAAATGACACATGCCTAACAGGATCAATGTGGATGATCATGTGCTTTAGGGGTTCACTCAAATTCTACAATGTCAAGTGGGGGCTTTCCCCTTCTCCTATCTTGGTATGCCTCTTCACCTTGGGCAATTTATGGTAATTTATTGAGCGGCAATCCCTCATTGGGAAATGAAGGTTGGAAAAGCAAATTGTTGAGCTTTGAGAATCACCTCATCCTTTCTCCAGCAGTGCTTTCAAACCTCCCAGTGTTCTTTCTTTTAATTTTAAGATCCCCAAGGAAAATATCACGACCATCAACCGTATTCGGAAGATATGTCTCTAGAATGGTACAATGGGTGACATAAGGAAATCCCACTTGGTTCGGTGGGATGTGGTTTACATAAGAAAGATGCAGGGTGGTGTTCTTAATCTAGAAGATATGAATGGAGCCCTTCTTAGCAAGTGGAAGTGGAGACTATTTACAAGTAGCTCGGGGGTGTGGCAGAGTGTGGTCTTGGATAGATATCAGTGGGATGGTCACCAGTTTGATTCATTCCCTCGTCGCTCCCCAAACATTCTCCAATCTGGACAAGTATCTTAGATGCTACCTATCATTTTATGGAAGCTGTCCGATGGCAAGTGGGAGACGAGAGAGTCGTGTCCTTCTAGCATGATGTATGGTTAGGTGATACGCCCCTGAAGACTAGATTCCCCAGACTCTTCGTGCTTGCAGTGGATAAAGACTTGAGTGGTGACAAACTTCTGGCATAGTGGACTGTCTAACGGCTATTGGGAGGTGCATATGCATCAACATCTGTGTGGGGATGAAAGAGACATGTTGATTGACATTTTGCATGTCCAATCCGTTCCACGCTTGGAAGATCAAGTCAATCGCACGGTTTGACGACCTAGGCAAGAAGAGGTGTTTTCGATCCGAAGCTGTTATGACTGGTGGCGCATAGACAATACACTGGTGGCGGAAACCATAGGGAAGGATGGGAGATCTAGAGAACCAAGATTCCTTTGAAAGTCAAATTCTTCATGTGGCTTGCCTACCAAGATCGTCTCCTTACGAAGGTCAATCGGGTGAAATGGGCTCCCCTTGAGGATGCTGCTTGACTTTCTTGTGCCCCTTCGCTCATCAAGCGTGGCATGCTTTTGGATTGGCATCTGATTTCAATGATCGACTCCAGAGGATTTGTGGGAGGTCGGCCAGTAGCTCTCAAGGGTCAGAGATGGCAGTGCACAGGCTAAGGTACTGCAAATGTTCATCCCTAAGATTTCTTGGGCCCTTTGGATCTCACGCAACCACTTGGTCTTTTGAGGTACTGAAGTGTATTTAGAAAACATTTGGTATGCACTGTGCCTGGTGCAAACAGAGTATCTTTTTTCAGGGTAAGGATCTGAGTTGAGACATAGGGTTGTCTCGATCGGGGCTAGGCATACTTGATTTTCTCTTATTTTGCTTTTATATGCTTTAGGCATTGCATTTCTTTTAGTAATTAAATTAAGACTGAATGCCTACCGTTACCTGAAAAAGAAAAATTTCCTTTAGATAAGATAAAAACAAATACTCAATGAAATAGCAAAAAATAAAGAACAAAATAAAAAATAGATAAAAACAACACCTAACTTTTAAAAACAATAAAATAAAATATGAAAAAATAAAAAATTAAATAATAATATGAAAAAGATAATCTTATTTATAAATCAAACAATATATAAAATAAAATCCCATTCAAAATAGGAATAAAATAAGTAAATAATATCAAACAAAATAAACATAAGAGACAAAAAGAAAGAGTGGTTAATATTAAATAAAAATATAAAAAGTAAACAAAAACAAACAAATTTATTATATATTTAGGGGCCTCTGTAGTTGGGTCGGTCGTGGTTGTCATTTAAATGTAAAATTTAAAGAAAAATTCATATTTATTTAAAGAACGCTGATACATGTTGTCCGTCGTTGCATCCCGTTTTGCAACCCGTATGCTACTGCTTTATCATAACGTATAGGATTTTAACATAGTATATGACCCTATTTTCAGCTTCAACTCCCATCTACGTGTGTTTTGAATTTTGTAGAATGATTTTTTTTAAAAACGAAGCATTTATTCCAATGAATTGTATTGCTGCATTTATTAAAAAATGTGAAATTTTTTTATCAGAAGATATATCTCATCAATATGACATATGGGATTGGAAAAAAAAGGAGTATACAACTCTCTTATTTAAATGATAAAAAGTGAAGCTGTTAATCAATGCTCATTGGTCTCTACAGACCTTAGGCTTCAGTCATGAATGTCATTGATGCTTATAATAAGCGCATGCAGGCTGTAATTACACACCCCACATTCACCCATGATCAAAAGCTCACTTTTAAATTAGGTAATGTTCACATGGGTGCGCATGCAATGTAGCAGTCTAAATGCCAGTGACTCATCTAACTAACCAGTTTTGGTTCTGAGAGGACCCCATCATTCAGTTCTGCTATCTCATTCTGTCCCCCTTGTTAGAGGCAATCCCAATGAATTAATATGTAGATATGGGGGAGGTGGTTGATTACTTATTATGACTTGTCACTTTTGGCAAAGTCCCAAGCTACTCAATAATCTTATCAGTTCCGTGATCCATGCATTCTCTCATCCACACTTTATATTGTGATTTTTGGAGATTAAAAGTGGGATTTTTAAATTTGAATGACATTGTTGATAATAATGTGTGATAATTATGTGATTATACCCAACAAAAAACAAATAGGGCTTTTTGCATATATATATCCTTCAAATACAAGCTAATTATTTTAATACCATTGTAAATCACATATTTATTCATATACCATCGAAATCTTATTTAATTTAAAAATATACCATTTGATCACTTATTATGATCAAAATCTAACTTAACTATAGTTAACACATAAGTATAGTGAAAAGAAAGGACAAAAATAACCTTAGCTTAATGTGTATAATTATAGTCTAATTTTTTGAATTAATGTTAATAATGGATTGCCAACCACTTAATTGATTATTTTTCTCTTACCATATTTGCTTCAAATTTTATATATATATATATATATATATATATATATATATATATATATATATATTCTACATTTTTATCATTTTGTTATATGATAAGTATGTAAGTGAAATTTTTGTTTTTACTTTATTAGATTAATGTAATCAAAATATAAAACAACTCTTTGATGATTAAGGTATATATGATTGTAAATCTTTGTTGATTAAATGTCTTTTGTTTAAAACTTGAATTCTATATTTTTTTATCTATTAACAAATATAGATGTTATATCATACAAATAAATATTATATTATGAAAGAATATATTAAAAATAAATAAATAAGGGTACTTTGGTCTTTCTGCATGACTAAATTGTGTTAATTAACATAATTAGAAAGATAATAAGGAAACATAACTAGAGTGACAAATATGCAAATATTTTATACTTTTGAATGGTATAAAAGAAAATATCATATTTTTGAAGGGTATAATGCAAAAAAACCCAAAAATATGTTGGTTTGAAGTTTGAATTGAAATAAATCTCTGATTAAATAAAATGGAAAAAAAATTAAGTTACAATAAATCAGGATAAGTTCAAGGAAACAATATCAAAACAAGTACTTGTTGGTGATAAAGTAAAAAAAAAAAAATCCAGATTTGCTGGTTTTTTTTTTTTTTTTTTTGAAGAAATGAGATTTGCTGGGGATTTTTATTTTTAGAGTTTTGTTAAATAGTGCCCTTAGGGCACTTGTTAACTATATTTATTACTAACTTTTTAGTTAAACCCAAAAAAATAATTATGATATGGGTCAATAAAAATGAAAGGTTTTTTAAAATACTAACATACCCTTAATAATTTTACTATTTTTTTCCTTTTTTCTCTCACACCCAATTTTTCCCTCCCATACCCAATTCACTTAAGATCATAATGTGATTTATTATCCACTTCAGAAGTGCGATTTCTTCCTACTAAATAAAAGCAGTTGATGGAGTAGTAATTTGGTATTGTTAAACGTGAGCTTTGCCATTCCTGTGGGTTTTTATTATTTTTAAATGTTTTTAAGCACCATTCAACCGTTTGGTATTCGTACACTTTTTTATATAAATATAATATTTTTTAAAAAATATCTTATTTTTACTGGTGACACTTTATATTTTACAAAATTTGGTATGAGACGGAAAAAATGGGTACGAAAGAGAAAAATTGGATGTGGTAGGAAAGAAGAAAAAGAAGCCGTGAATTATTAGGGATATTGTTGCTATTTTAAAAATCTTCCATTTTTGTTGACTAATATTATAATAAATTTTTTAGATTACTTAAAAAGTTAATAATAAATATGGGTTAACAAGTGACAAGTGCCTAAGAATACTTGTTAACAAAACCCTCATTTCTGTTGGACGCTAGCTCTCTGTTGTAAAGAAGTTAAAACAATGGCTTCCAAAGCTGATTAATGAATTTTGTACTGGCTTTAATCGGTTGTTTCCTTCTCATTGTCATGGTTCACAATTGTTTCAGTTTTTTTTTTTTTGTTTGAATATGTTATTGTTGTTGTTAATACTGTGATGATCCATGTTCATGAGTTTGGACGACAGAACTACCCCCCCCCTCCCGGTGTATTAGCCCTCTTGGGCTTGATTTGTGATACATGAGCTCCGTTGTTGTATCCGCCCCTTATGAGCCTTTCTAAAAAAAAAACATATTGTATTCGGTATAAAATGATTATGGTTTCTGAGCTATATCCAAAATATTGCACCATGTTTTTACAAAAAAAAAAAAAATTGCATCATGTATTTATTTTATTACTTTTGCAAATTTTTTTTTTATTGATATTCATTTTTTCTAGTCAAATATTTTCCTAATATAAAGTTCCCTCATTCAAGGTTACCTCTACCATCCTATCAGGGGTAGGTGTGGTAAACGAGTCGAACGAGCCGAGCTTTGACATGTTCTAGCTCGGCTCGCTTATAAATGAGTTAAGTAGAGCCGAGCCGAGCCGAGCCCACAAGCCTCAACGAGCCCAACGTTCTTCTTTATTTTTTGGTTTTTAGGGGTTAAAAACAAAATTTTAGCCTAAATGAGCCAAGTTTATGAGCCTAAAAGAGCATAACTTTGTATTGATTTAACGTTCTGATTTTTCAAAGGAGTTTAGTTAAGTTTCTTGTATTGATTTAACGTTCTGATTTTTCAAATGAGTTTAGTTAAGTTTCAACTAAGTTTTTTATAAGACAAATGAGCCGAATTTGAACACAAAATGAAGCTCGATCCAACTCCCGAACCTAACCGAGCTTTAAAAATTGTTCAAGTTTGCTCATTTATCTAATTGAACGAGCTTAAACGAGCTCAAACCAAACCGAGCCCGAATTGAGCACGAGCAACTTGGTTCGTTTACTAACCCTAATCAGGGGGAGGAGATTTAGTTATTTTTGTAATTTTATGCTATGGTAAAATTTAAATGACATTTTCTTCTTCAAAATATTCTATTATAATGCCATCCCATTTCGGTCTCTACTCCCCCCCCCCCCCTGTAAATATATTCATTATATTTTGAATAGTGTCTTGGTTTGTCATACTGTAAATTACATTATTTGCATATTCTATTTTATTTACCTACATTACTTTTTCCTCCGATTTAATTTTAGATGTAGTTAAATACTCTATTTTTTAGTTTTCATGCATAATTTTTTTAATGACTCTGATTCATTTATTATTAATATTATTATTTGCAAAGTTTTTTTATTTTTTCTTTTGCATTTCAAATTTATTGGGAAAATTAATTACGGGTCATTCATCTCACCCTTATTATTATTAGGTTCCTCATATTTTTGAAGTTTTAAGCCCTCAACTTCGTGAAATATTTTTTTTAGATCCCTACGCATACTTTATGTTAGTAACACCGTTAAACATGACAATTTTACCTCTTCAACCTTCACTGTCTTCTTCCTCAAATCAGGTCCTCCTTTTTTTCTCCTCCCCCCTACCAAACTCTTCTTCTCCATCTAATAACACTCAAATCTAATGCTCTTCTATCTCCATCGTTTTTACCTCATTGTAAGTATTATCAATTTTATCCAAACATTTTAAGATTTTTTTATTTGTTTTATCATTTTGTGTGAAAAGAAGGCATGACTTAGCTTGTGGGTTATTCCGATTGAGTTGTGGGAGAGTAAGACATTGTTATTTTATGAGAGAGAAGCATGTGTTAGCAATCCATGATATCATGTACATTGTTATACTCTCTAGGTACATTATTAATCTCTTTGGGTATATCGTTAACATCTCTGAGTTCATTGTTAACTTCATGTTGTCAGAGGCGGAGCCTGGATTTAGAATAAGAGGGGGTTGGGTAGAATAAAAAATGAAAAATATTTATAAAAAATATAAATATATGAAAATATGATAATTTGAAAAAAAATAAAAATTATAGGATAATGACAAAGTCTTTGAATTCAAAATTGTGATTTTTCAATTCATCAAAACTTAGAGATAAAAAATTTCCTTACAAAACAAAGATTTTCCCAAAATTTCAAAAACCAAAAAGAAAGATAATAGAAAAGACAAATCCACGACTTCAAATCTTAAAAATGTCAATAGATATTGATACATTAGATCCATTTTGGAGCCTCGTTTGAAATCGTCATAATTAACAAACTATATGAAATTGGTTAATCTATACATACTTCTCTATCTCTGCATATACTATTTAAAAAACATATAAATATATGTATTCGATTCATATAAGTGTATTTTATTTTTCATAGATGAATGCACTTCATGACTTATTAGGTGAGTTATACTATTTTTAAAAAATTTAAAAAACTTGAAGACTAGAATTGAGAGAGAAAAAAGAACTGTACATAATATTATCCTTTTTTTTAATATAGGAGATATAGCCGGTTGAAGACTATGAATTCCTTAAAACAGCCCATCTTAAGTTCATAAATGGGGAAACCTTTTCACTTCTGTCTTTTCAAGGGAATTGATATACAACATACCACCAAAAAAAGACATAACACATAACTATTTAACTACACCACTGTGAGGCTTGGGGGAGCCTGGGCCTCAGCCCGCTCAGAATGGGAGAGGTCACAAATAATGTGGATGGGTGGATAGGGACCTAAAAATAACTCTAAAAGTGACAAGTACCTAAACATAATAAGCAAATGATATGAGTGATCCCTTATTAATTCCCTCAATTTTATTTTATTTTATTATTTGAAATTTCTTTTATAAAAATAAATACCATTAAAATATATTTTATTAATTAGAGTATATGCTTTAACGAAACATTCATTTATAGAAAATGTACATCTTTAGATAATGTATACTACATGTAAAAGAAACAATCAAAATATATTTAATCTGAATTGAGATTTAAAAAAGAATTGTATATGAGATTTTCATATGTGCTATTTTCCTTAGCTTCTTTTGGAAAAATAAAAATCCTATTGTAGTTATTTTGTTGGTTCATTTCACCATCGAATAAGAAATCGGTCGACTATGCTTATCCTTCTATAGTCTATACATTCACGTTTTTTTTTTCTTCTAGTTAAACGAGATTCAGTAATAGATAACTTATTCTTATCCAATCTTGAACGCAAGAAATCCTGAAACCCATCTTTTAGACAAATACAAATCATCTACCTTGCTTATAAGATAGACTAATCGACCACATGGGAACTCGAAACTACGACTCGCCCAGCTGCAGGGGAACCTGTTCAAGAATAACATGTAGATGAGTCCTTTGATCCAGCTACCTTCACCATGCGAAACAATAATGGTAGGTTTTTAATATCAAATGTTATATTTATAGGTATCAAATATATTTATATTATTTGTTTTTTTTTAAACATTTGAATGGCCTTTGTTTTAGTTTTATTAAATTTTTATTTTCCTTTCATGAAATTGCGTGTAAAATCTTAACTGCACGTGGATTGGACATATCATTTTCCTGTAGATAATGTTATGCACAGCTTTTTTTCAGTCTCAATTTTAGTCTATAAGTATTTAAATTTTTTTAAAAATAGTATACCTTATTTAATGAGGTAGATACTTTTATAAAAAATAAAACATATATTCTAATAAATTACATGAATGCATTTATAGTAAATATGAAAAATTTCTATTGTAACATATACCGCGTAAATGTGAGTATATGCTCTGATAATTGGTTCGAAAGAATACGTGATCCCAAGACTAAGGGATGACATCCTCCAACGCTCCAATTAATATTATTATATTGTTTTAGATAACTAATGAGATACCCACTTGAAGAAGCATGTGCTTACAGCTAAATCAGACCCATAATAGGACGCCACAGTTAATACATGTTCAATTGCCTGTTCCACATGTTCTTAACAAATTCAATCCAATCCCTCTCTCTAATTCTCATCCGTGGTGACTAGATTTAATATTAGATTTCCAAAACCCAACCGATTCATCATCATCGACTCATAAATCTCGGTTCATCGACTCAACACACCATCAAAACGAAAACGAAAACGACACGACACGACATTTCGGTAAGAACAAACGAACATTGGTTGAATTAGATAAATCGATACATTTAGAGAGAGACAGAGGGCGGTTGCCGACCCCTCTCTATCATACGTGGCACACGCGCGCACTGCACGTGCGAGATTGCCAGGAGACACCGAGCGAGCCAACATAGCTTTCCTTCCCCAACCGTTTCTTTCTCCGTCCAGTTCACTTCAGAGACGGGGGTGACCCAAATTGAAAAAGTTTTCCAAAAAGATCCCTCCTTTGATCGATCTGGGTCGCTAATTTTGGTGGGTTTTTGTTGTTATTGAAGGAGGGGTTGGGTTTAGATCGGATCGGGTGGGTCTGTTGGTGGTGGTGGAGGAGGACGGCGCCGTCGGAGGTGGAGGATGGCTCTCTTCAGGCGGCTCTTCTACCGGAAACCGCCGGACCATCTCCTCGAGATCTCAGAACGAGTCTATGGTAATTGCTCTCTATCGATTGTATTATTTTTTTGTTTTCTTTATTGTGAAGTTTTGATTTTTTTGGTGTCGTTTGGGTTTGATTCGAAAATGGGTCGAATTTGATGCGTGTTCATGTGGGTTTTGTGTGAATTATGTTTGTGTGTTTGGATGATCGAGATTTCTGTTTTATTTTTTTGTTTTTTGATGATCTGACCTTTTTAGTTGTTTTTGGGGATTCAATTGAACATTCTCTTCCATTTGGGTTTTGGAAACTTTTGTTTTCTAGCATCCTCTTGACTGGTGGGCTTTCTTTTTTCAACACAAATTGGATGTTGCAGCCTTTTTTTTTTCATTCCATTTGATCCCTTCTAGCTTTGCTTTTCAAGGATGGGTTTTTGCTCTTTTATTATTTACATTTAGCTTTGGAAAGATAGATGGAAGTTTTAGAATGCAATTCAGTACTTGAGAAAAAAAATCTGGGTAGGATTGTTGGTGAATCCAAGCTTATAATACCCACATTTTTTTTCTTTTACGGTGTTACTCATTTGTTGGATTCTTTGTTTCTTTGCTCTTAAAATGTCAGGACAGTGTGACAGTTACCACATTGGAAGAATTTAATCTTAAGACAGTTTGAAGTTTCATGTCCTTTTCAGTTTCCCCAATCTTCTGGGAATGAATGTAAAACTAAATTATTTAATTCGTCCTTCACTGATATACCATTTTCATTGTTGTTATTTTACTTGATGCAGTATTCGATTGTTGCTTCTCCATGGACATTTTGGAAGAACACGAATACAGGGGCTACATGTCTGGAATTGTGGGGCAACTGCAGGATTACTTCCCTGATGCCTCTTTCATGGTGTTCAATTTTAGAGAGGGAGATAAAAGGAGCCAAATCTCTGACATCCTCTCGCAGTATGACATGACCGTCATGGACTACCCTCGGCAGTACGAGGGGTGCCCACTCCTCCCACTGGAGATGATTCACCACTTCCTTAGGTCCAGCGAGAGCTGGTTGTCCCTTGAAGGGCAGCAGAACGTGCTCTTGATGCACTGTGAGAGAGGAGGCTGGCCAGTGTTAGCTTTCATGCTTGCAGGTCTCCTACTATACAGAAAACAGTACACCGGGGAGCAGAAAACACTAGAGATGGTGTACAAGCAAGCCCCTAAAGAACTCCTCCATCTGTTGTCTCCTCTGAATCCGCAGCCTTCTCAGCTCAGATATCTCCAGTACATATCCAGAAGAGGGGGAGGTTTAGATTGGCCTCCTCAGGATACACCGTTGGCCCTGGACTGTCTCATCCTTAGAGTCCTACCGAATTTTGGTACTGCAACAGGTTGCAGGCCTATGGTTCGTGTTTATGGCCAAGATCCTTTGACTCCCGCCAATAGAAGTTCTAAGGTTCTCTTTTCAACTCCAAAGACAAAGAAGCACATCAAGCACCATAAACAGGTAATGCTGCACGTTTCACTGACTTGAAAAGAGATGATGCACTTTTATATCTTGATAGTGTCATTTTTAATCTCTTGACTGCAGGGAGAGAGTGCACCAGTAAAAATTAACATCCATTGTCGTGTTCAAGGGGATGTGGTTCTTGAATGCATCCACTTGGATGAGGACCTAGAACGTGAGGAGATGTTGTTCAGGGTCATGTTCAACACTGCGTTTGTCCAGTCTAACAATTTGGTGTTCAACCGTGATGAAATTGATGTTTTGTGGAATGCCAAAGACCGATTCCCCCGGGATATCAAAGTTGAGGTAGGTGGTATTTTTCCATCCCATGGTATTCTTGGTTTCCTGATAGGTTGTTTTGAGTTTGAGGCACTCTTGTTTCTGATATAGGTACTGTTCTCGGATTCCGATCTTTTTGACTCTGATACGACTGTAGAGATCGTAGATGGAGATGGCAATGAGACAGAAGGTGCTTCAGGGGAGGAGTTCTTTGAGGCGGAAGAGATTTTCAGTGGTGCTGATTGGCTGGAAGTGAAGAGGGAACTTGATTTTCCCACAGTTCAGAACTCTGCTAAACCGGTTGCTGTGAGTCGGAAATTCGAAATCATTGCTCTGCCGGAAGATTTCTTTAACAATGTTGATTCACAGGATAAGTTAATGGATCCTGGTATTCCCATTGTTCAGGACTTATGTAAACTGAATGACGTGCACGGCAAAGTAGAATCGCCAGTGCTGGCAGAAAAGGATCTTGGTATGCCCATTGTTCAGGACTCAAGTTATCTGAAAGATGTGCATGGCAAAGTAGAATCACCAGTTGTGGCAGAAAAGGACTCTAGCTGTGCGGATTGGCAAGATGAGGAAATACCTTCTGTTGTACCCGTTATTCGTGACATAGATGAACCAGACGTCGTGGATCACAGATTGAAAAGTATAGATCAAGCAAAAGAGGTTCTGGACAGTATTATTTGGCAGGATAGGAAGCAGGAAATGAATACAGAATTTAGACCTATGATGGTAAAATTTGTGAGCAAAGTTGATGATGTGGCTCTCAGGGAAGAAGAATCATCTCTGGACAAAGTGGATTCTGAAATTATGGATTCTGATCATGTGGAAGCTGAGACGACGAAGATACAACACTCATCCATTTTGGTGACAGGTGTGTTAAAGTACAATCTCCTACTTTGGTGAATGCACTAAAGAGCAAATTAGAAACCAGAGAATGCAAAAAGGATAGAGAGATTATTGCTGTTGAAAAGAAGGCTGATTCCAAGGGTGGGCAACAAATGTCTGGGCCAGAGATTAAGGGACTGAAACCAGAGAAATCTCTGCTGCCAACACCTAAGAAACCACCATGCAGCAGTGTTAGAACTGCTCTGGATCCAACAACATCAAAGCAAAAGAACAAGCATCAAGAATCCCAGGGTACTCCTGCTAAAATACAAAAACCGAAGACTGTATCGCGATGGATAGCCCCGACTAAAAATTCTTGTGCTACATCTGTTTGTGCACATGCTCATCCTCCTTCTAGGTATAACAGTTGTCCGGCTGCTCTCGCGATTTCTGCAATTCCCATAGATTGTGATGTGGGTGATTCTGCAGTGGCTCTTTCAACTGTATTGGAAAGTTCAATTTCTGAGACTCCTGTCAAGGATTCACAAGTAAAGGATTGTGTGATGACTTCTGGATCATCAGGAGATGTTCAAAGACAGTTAAGCAATTCACAAGGTCTACCACCGTCATCATTGGAGAGAATAGAATCCTCTTGTCTGCCACATGTGCCACCATCACCACCCACTCTACCACTACCCCCTCCATCACGAGCAATACCTCCTCCCCCCCCACCACCACCACCTCCACCACCTCCTCCTCCGTGTACATTACCACCTCCCCATCCACCCCCACCTCCACCACCACCACCATCACCTTTGCATGCATTACCATCTCCCCCTCCACTACCACCTTTGTGTGCCATACCTCCCCCTCCACCACCACCATCAAGAACATTTTCTTCTCCTCCCCCTCCGCCTCCACCACCACCGCTTTTATCACGAGGAATGCTGCCTCCACCTCCCCCGCCACCGCCACCACCCCCACCACGAGCAGTACCTTCAGCTTCTCCTCCACCTCCCCCTCCACCTCCACCACCACTGCCTTTATCACGAGGAATGACGCCTCAATCTCCCCCGCCTCCTCCGCCACCCCCGCCACGAGCAGTACCTCCACCTCCACCTCCACCACCACCACCCCCACCACAAGCGATGCCTACCCCACCAGTACCACCACCACCACCACCACCACCTCCTCGAGCAGGGCCCCCTCCACCTCCACCACCTCCCATGCGTCCAGGATCAGCCTCTCAGTTCCCTGCCCCCCCTCCACCACCACCTCCTCCTCGAGCAGGGCCTCCTCCTCCTCCACCACCCCCCATGCGTCCAGGATCAACTTCTCAGTTCCCTGGCCCCCCTCCACCACCACCTCCTCCAGTGAGGAGTGGAATAGTATCAATGCCATCTCCACCACCACCACCGCCACCTCCAGGGACGCGCCAAGGAGCTCCCCCTCCCCCTCCTCCCCCTCCTAGGCAAAATGCTTCTAGGATCAGGTGGTCCCCCCCCACCTCCCCCACCTCCTATGAAGGTTGGTGGGATGGGAACCCCAGCTCCGCCCCCTCCTCCCATGCGCATGGCTCCACCTCCACCGCCTCCCCCTGGCGCTCGAATGCCTGGTCCTCCACCCCCACCCAGGGCTCCAGGAGCCGCTCCTCCACCTCCACCACCATTTGGTGCCAGGACAGTAGGTGGGTCTCAGGCTGACACCAAGGTGGCACCTCTAAATTCTGTTGGGGTTAGAGGGCGTGGTCCTGTACGTCCAGCAAGCTCCAGTGCTTCTTTGGCGGCTAGAAGATCATCACTGAAGCCATTACACTGGGTAAAAGTGACAAGAGCAGTTCAGGGGAGCTTATGGGCAGAACTACAGAGGAATGATGAGGCCTCAAGGTATTACAATATTCATCCAGTGATCCTTTCTTCTCATAGTATTTCTTGATCTGTGTAGCAATCATTTTGTACCATATGGTGACTATGTTCATTCGATTGTTGTTTTTTTATTGAGCCAAACAACTGATTTTTTTTTATAAAAATAAGACAGTTGAACAAATTTTTTTGGATCCATTTAATATTTTGGTGACTATATTGTTATTCACATTTTAATCTTACTTGTATATGTTTGGGTGCATTGTTTTTGTAATATTTTCAATTTATGGAGTTTGGTGAAAACATTTTAGGTGTAATAGCTTATGTTCCATTATATAGGATGCAAACATTGTCTTTTGTTGTATTAATAGGCATTGTAATGTTTGTCCTTGATTTTTTTTTTAAATCCTGGTAGTGCCACAGAATTCGATGTGTCAGAGATTGAAAGTCTCTTTTCTGCCGTGGTCCCAAAGAAAGATGATGGTTCAGGAGCCAAGGGGCGACGTAAATCTGTTGGATCTAAAACAGATAAAGTCCACCTGGTAAGTCAGTTCCACAACACTTTATTTTTATATATGTGTGTGTAATTTGCCATATGTTTTGCTTTTTCTTTTTCTTTTACATTTTCTTTTTCTTTTTTGGTCTTTTTTCCCCTTCTCCTGGCAGTTGAGGTATGCCATATTGTGGACTAATTCCGTGTAGCATAAGTTTGATATTTTATCTCCTGCTACAGGAGAAATTCCATACATACATGGATTGCATATGTTTGTTGATCTTCTTGTTCAGTGATCAGGTGTAAGGATTTAATATTCTATGGATGAGAAACAAAAAAAGGTGCCTATTGTAAATGATGCTATCAAGGATTGCTTCCTATTTTATTACCAATTTGTATTTTGTTATCATGATTTCTTCTTATTTTCATTAACAAGCTTTTAAATTGGATTGTGGGAAGTTATTCTAATTGTCTGCTATTGATGCTTAATATTTATCATCTCCATATTCCATAAGCATTTCGTTTAAAGATTTTGTGATATATCCTCAAATATTGTTTTTTGTAGATTGATCTGAGACGGGCAAATAACTGCGAAATCATGCTCACAAAAGTTAAAATGCCTCTTTCTGATATGATGGTAAGTTCCAATCTTGAATTTTCAGCGTGTTGTTCAATGCTTTTCTTTAAGTTGAAGAACATTTTGCAAGTTGATGCTTTTTCTCCACCAAATTTGTCCTCGTCATCACTTGAAATGGTAATCTTACCATTGTTTGTATGATAATCCAGGGTGCAGCACTAGCACTGGATGATTCTATTTTAGATGTTGATCAAGTAGAAAATCTCATAAAATTTTGTCCTACAAAAGAGGAGATGGAGCTTCTGAAGGTATTATATTACAATTTCTTTGTCAGTGGTCTTTCTCTTCATGTATTCCAACTTTCTTATGAGTGATATATACAGTTTCCGTGCATCTAATAGTTGATTTCAACTAGCTTTATGTCATGTTTTGCTCTTTGAACTTTTTATTATTTGACTGCTGTTTTTTTTTTTTGTTAGGGGTACAATGGTGACAAGGAGAATTTGGGAAAATGTGAACAGGTACAATATTTGTGTTGGTTCTATTTGAATTTTATTGCATCAATGCATTGATTTTAACATAGACTATAATGAAATATCCAACTCATCTACACCTAGCCTTTGTCCACCTATAGATCATCTGAGATAATTTTTGTTCTTATATGGTGCTGCAGTTCTTTTTAGAGCTGATGAAGGTTCCACGTGTGGAATCTAAGTTGAGAGTGTTTTCTTTCAAGATTCAATTTGGCTCCCAGGTTAGACAAATGTTATGATTGTACACTGCAGTTAAATCTTAGTTAATACTGCACAATATGTTACGCATCTGCTTGTTAAATCCTTTTTTTTTTCCTTCCAGATTTCAGACTTCAGAAAGAGTCTAAACTCCGTAAACTCTGCATGCGATGAGGTATTCTACAGTTATATACCAAAATATTACTTAGTTTTGTATAGTTTATTTTATTATCAGCAGGGCCAACAATGTGTTAATGGTGCCAGATCAAAAGTTCTGTCAAATTGAAGGAAGTAATGAAAAGAATTCTGCAACTTGGGAATACACTGAACCAGGGAACCGCAAGGGGTAAGTGAGTTTAAAGTCGTCCGGGTGCTATTTTTTTTTAATTTACTGTGGAGGCCTGATTTTTTTGTTTTTTGGTGGCATAAATTGGTAGAAAACATTTACCTATATTCTGTAGCGCAGTCTCTATTCTTAATTAACATCATTGGTATATTATGAGAAACCTTCAATTGCTCATGCAGCAACCTAAACTCCATTTAAAGGTGGAGATATCAAGATAGTGATCTTATCCTATAGTTCTAACTTAGTACTTCAACAACATATTCCACATTAGCTATATTTGGTAGACAAGATTGTTCCAATTATTGTCTATAGGTTGTTCTTTTTTGCCAGTTCATTGATAGTGTAGCTAGAGGTGCTTTTTTTTTTTTTTTGGGGGGGGGGGGGGTGGGAGGTGAAAACTATCTTGGATCAATTGAAGGAGTTATGTGATATGGTATATATATTCAAATGCTGATAATGTTGCAATTACTTTTCCTTTACAGGATCTGCCATTGGATTCAAGTTGGACAGCCTTCTGAAGCTCATTGATACACGTGCCTCAAATAGTAAAATGACGCTAATGCATTATCTTTGCAAGGTGTGTGTTGTTTTTTTGGTTCTATATACATTTAGATTTCATGGTTTTTGTGTATTTATCAGGCATATATATATGTGTTACTTTGGAGGGATTTTATCTTCATTTTTATTGGTATATGAGATGCGTAACTCTTTATTTCAAGAGTTGTTGGTATTGACAAGGCCTGCATACTTGTCGTGTTTAAAAATATCTGGAAAATCAACTTTCAGTTGTGGGGTTTTCAATCATATTGCAGATTGATGTTATTTATTTGTATTAATGCATGGTTTCCCAAATAACAGGTGTTGGCATCTCGGTCTCCGCATCTACTCAACTTTCACAAAGACCTTGTTAGCTTGGACACTGCATCAAAGGTTGGTGCTTATATAATCTTGATGTTAATGCGTAACAAAAAAATTACTTTGATCATGATGCTCGCTACCTTTTTCTTTGAAAAGTTTATGGACGATAAGGAAAGTAGTCCAAATTTCTATCTTCCTGCTAAGTTACAGGTAGAACACTCAGCCTTAACATCCTCAATGAGAGGTACTTAATAAAGCTCTAATGAAACATATATAGGTCTCGTGCTATACAATGAGTAGAATCTTCCTTTCTTTTCCCAAAAATAGATTTTTTTTTTGTTGAGATGGTGCCTTTCAATGAAGCAACCGTCTCCTTGATTCATCTCACCCACTCAGAGAAATAAGTTTTCATAAACACATTGAATGATGTAGTGCTTCCCATTTATTACTTAGGTAGCGTTTGGAAACACAGTTTGAAAAACTGTTTTTGCTTTTGCAGCTTTTGCACACATTTTGAGGGTGTAATGATAATGATTTGAGAGTGTGATGATGGTGGATGCTTTATAAAACACAGATTTCGAGGCATAGTTTAGAGATAAAATCTAGTAATGATGATGTATTTAAGTTGACCTGTTTAGTAACAGTTTTTAACTTTTAGCTTTTAAATGATGATGTATTTAACTTGATGTGACTGCAAAAGCTAAAAGCTGCTTTAAGACTTTGCAGCCAAACATACACTTAGGGTCCGTTTGGTAGCACGATTAAAACGGATTCCGATTTTTGAAAAGCTGAAAAGCTAAAATCGTGTAGCCAAACATGGCAGCTTTTGTCATAATCGAAAGCTGGATTCCTTTTAATTTTTCTATCGAAATTCATGTTTTAAAAAGCTCGAAAACAACGATTTTTGGTCGGAATCGATTTTTTGAATTGAAAAGTAACTTTCTCTACCAAACATTAAACTTCTTTCAAATATTGATTCCTGAATTAAAAAAAAAACACCCCAAAAAAGTCAAGGTCTAAAATCATCTTAAAAAACAGCTTCATCCCAAAAGCTATTTTTTAATCTGTGTTTTCAAACGGAGCCTTAATTTCATATTGCTAATGGGTATGATGACATAATTAATGTATAGTCATTCAACTCCTAGATGCTCTTCAAGCTTTCTTTTGTCAAAAACCTGATCTATATTGCTGATGGTACATTTGAAATATGTGATTCATTGATTCTTCTTTTCCCCCATGAAGCGTTAAGGATTGGTCATTGCATCATGTTCATCTTAGCCGACCGTGTGTGATATTGTCATAAATTTCTCTCTTTTTTTTTCTGAAGAAAAGATTGGCTTTCGCCTTTGTATATCAAAGTGAAAGCCCCAAGGACAAGGGAGTTTACAAAACCCATCCACCACAGGTGAACAAAAACGCAACAGGACACCAAAAGAATTTGAGAAGTTTCTCTTGAACTTCAAACTTCCCCTTTGTACTGTGTATCACTCTTCCCTAACTGATAAGAAATCATGGGAAAAGGTGGTTAAGAAATATCTTTTTTTTTTCTTTTTCATTTTCTTTTGAAAAAGATAAAGGAGTAATCTTATGAGTAATAGATACCCTAGAACAAAGAAACAGCTTTTCCATCTTAAGATGTGTTTATCACTGTCCTTTTCTGAGGAAGCTTGCTGTCATGTAGATACAACTGAAGTATTTGGCTGAAGAAATGCAAGCTATAACCAAAGGATTGGAAAAGGTTGAGCAGGAGCTGAATGCTTCTGAAAATGATGGTCCTGTTTCAGATGCTTTCCGTAAGGTATTCCTAATTTATTGATTAACTTCTCGTCGGCTTTTATTCAATTCAAAAAATGAGGATGGACTTGAAAACCTGTGAAAGCTTCATCGAAACTGTCCATTCTAATTTTGAACTTTTGATATGATATGATCCAGTTATCATTTCAATGAAAATCAGTACTATTTACTGTGAGTTCCATCACAATCAGAATCTACAAATTAAATTAATGGGTTCTGAAATTTATCAATGGTAAAAAAAACCCAGGATTGAATATATCAATGGTGTAAACTTTTCAGATCATTTTGTGCATCTTCTTCCATTTCTAAGAAACCGAGGTAGCTTGCCACCATCTTTTTCAAAATAAAAAAAGGTTTTCAAATCATCTAAAATTCAATTTGGATGGTCATCTTGGTCATCTTGATTTATTGTTCACAGAGTGACATCCATTTTGGAGGTCCAAATGTGGCATACATGCAGCAATTTCTTAAGAAATTTAAGTGCAGTGTCACCCGCAGATTTATGGTTTCCATGGTATTTATCTGCTTTCTAGTTTCTTCTTATTTGAAATGTTGGTATAACTAATATTTTTGAAATTGTTTTTATATAGACGCTAAAGGAGTTTACTACCGGTGCTGGAGCAGAAGTGCAATCCTTAACATCACTCTATACTGTAACGGTATTCCGCTCAACTGTTGATACAATTATTGAAGATGTATCATTTATCTATTTAACAGTTTCTACACAATAAATGCATCCCTTTAATAGTTTCACCATTGATCTCTATGTTTTAACAGGGTAGAAATGCCGACGCACTTGTCCTTTATTTTGGTGAGGACCCCGCTCGGTGTCCATTTGAACAAGGTACATTATTGTATTCATCTTGGTCACCCATGTACATTTATATTATCTTCTGTTTGCATGATGCTTCTGTCACTATTTTTTCGTTTGTTTTGATTCCATGCCTTGAGATCAAGAATTTTTTAAAAAATTTATATCTGAGATGAGTTAAGGCACATTCAGCAACAATTAACACATGAGTATTCGTCACATGCATTCTGATGTATGAGGTTTCATTGTATCATCACATGCATTCTGATGCATAAGATTTCACTATATCATTCATCTCATAGTTCTCTTTCCCTTTCCTATTGACATATTTCTCATAAAAGTCATCATTTGTAAAATGCAGCGGTCACCACTCTTCTAAATTTTGTGCGCATGTTTAAGCAAGCACATGAAGAAAACTGTAAGCAAGCAGAGCTGCAGAGGAAGAAAGCCGAGAAGGAAGCTGAGATGCAGAATGCAAAATCCACCAACCCTGCAAGGAAAAGTGCCAAATAACCATGCACTCGTAAAATTTTGCCTGGATTGATTGTTTTTTCCCTTTCAAGTTTTCTAGAGGGAACCGTCGTTCCCCATCACGAGCTGTGTATCAGAACTTCCCGAATTAGAAATCCAACATTGTGCCTTGGATTCAAGAGGACCAGAAAGTGAGGCGGGGCGCTGTTTCAGACCGAGCACGAAGTCTGTTGTTAACGAGTCCCACAACGGTAAGTGCTAATGTGGGATTCAGCTTGTCTGTCTACTGAAAACCTAGAAATCCAATATCGACAATTGCGACATGTAGCCGATTCATCTGATTCACTCCATTCAGTTTCAGGTGCTATGTGAAATCAGAATAGATTCCCACAGAACAATGCAGGCGGTCGCCCCCACCTGTAATTAATGTACAGGACTAACCCATCACTCATTCTTTTTGTAAAGTAGATTTCTTTAGGTAGGTCAGGAAGAGCTGTAAATTACAAGAGAAGATCATGGAAGAGGCCATCTTGTTTTTTGTATGTAATATTTCTGTAATGTAATACTGTAATACTAGTGGTTGTATAGACCAAAATAACATCTGATAATGAAATTTTTTTCAAGAGGTCCTGAAGAGTTTCATTTGTTTTGGAGAAAGTAAACAACTGAAATGTTGTTTGTACCCTTGAGTACATTAGTGGAGAATTAGGTGAGGTTTCACGTGAAATCTAACTCATCAGGCTGAATTATTAAATATATATGTGGCTTGAATTCCTGGCAAATATTTTTGGAGGGGAAAAGTAAAGCAAGTGGTGGTTGGGAGTCCACAACAGTTAGGGTTAGGGTTTCCACAGAAACCGCTGCATCACATGCTTGCTTACCTTTACCTGAAAAAACTCACGTGAAAGATTTTCTGTGTGGGCTGTCACTCTCTCTTTAAAGTTTTTGTTTAAGAACTTAAAAGTTGGCTCAAAAAATTTCAACAAACTATGTGAACGTTTCACTTGTGTAATTTGTTAATCAACAGATGATTTATACATGTGAATGAAGTGAAACACTTGTGTGAGAGAGAGAGAATCAGAGAGGGTGGAGGAGGAAAGGTTGATATGGTTGTTTGGTGGGGAGTGGTGGACAGAGGATCTGGATGGTGCAGGAAGAGTATCAAATGAAATTAATGAGAAAGACCATGTCAGGGGACAGTGTGCAGTACAAGACATGCGAATAATACAAAAAATCTTGTATTATACTATTATTAATACAAAAATGTTGTATTATACTATTATATTTTTGTAATACCCATAAAAATCTTTTTTTAATCTTTTACTTTTCACCATCCATCACACCCAAGGCTAATGACATTCTGACAAGAAGATGCCAAAAGTTTTTACAAAATCAAAGCACAGGAACACCTCCACCCGTAGCGAAAGAGAGAGAGAGAGAGAGAGCTCCTTCACAGTTTCACCTTCACATCACATTGTTAGCAATGGTTAAATATATACCAAAGGAGGCCTGGGTAGATATGTTATGTCACCATGTCTTTCACTTTTCCTTTGTTTGTGAGGCAGATGTATGTGAGAAAGGTTAAAAAAATGGTTTTATTAGTAGCTAGCTCTCTCCCCCAGTCACAGGTTTTTTGGATTTGTCTGGCTAATTGAACCAAAACAAGGACTGTTTTTTGGCTTTTGGAATCTACCAACATGAGCATGCCCTTTGACTGGGGGCATTTGTTTTCCATCATGGGAGATACATAATAAGCATGGATTTGAGTCATTTGAGTGGGGTGTGGTTGAAGTGGGTCTTCCTGTGCAAGAGAAAAAGTGAATCTCTTCATCTTATCTTATTCACCCCATTAAGCATTACATACACTGTTTCAGCTATTATGGACATGGAAAATGTTCATATACCTAAAAAACAAAAAAAAAACAAAAATGATACATTCAAACCCAATTTTTAATCAAACTTTTAATCATATCTCTCTATAAGCATTCATACAAGGGTTCTTTCATTTTGTATAACCTTCAAATAAATATAAATGACCCGACAATAAAAGCCTAGCGCCAAATGATGATTGTGACCCACAACATAAAAAAATGAACATCAATGTGACACACATTTCTCCTAAAGTCCAACTCCTTGTGGTTGGATTTATGATTTATCATCACTAAAGATCATGAATTATGCCTACTATCTTGGCTTTTGACCAAAAGTCCCACTGTGTAGATGATGAGCAGGAAATGATTGTGTTGCAAGAGCTGATTAACAAAGTTACAATTTTACCACTGCAGGGACTCTTCCCAAATCCCTAGAACCCACAATGGAGTGAAGGGTAATATGGTCAGATGGGAGCATGGGTAGGGGAGGACGGGGCAAGAACAGCTCAGCTAATGCAGTTATTTACACACTCAGACACAAAACCACCAGATTCCTTGCCTATGGGAAGGGAAGGTAGACAATGCCTTGCCTGATAAGCTCTGGATGGCTGGGGTTACATTAGAGAAGAAACAAAAAAACACACACCCAACAATTTGTGAGTGAGATCTTGAACAACATTGATTCAAAGAGGGGAAGAACTGAAAAAAGAGGAGAGAGGCAAACAGTGAGGCATTCGCTTCAGTCATGTGGGTTTACAAGTGTTGACACTTTCTTGGCTGGGGGAAAAGAAAAATACCCAACTTTTCTTTCTTTTTTTGTTTTGCTTCAGTTTGAGTTCCCTCTCTCTGTGTCTGGACCCATCCCTGCAACTACATTTTTTTTCTCCTTTGTTTTTTAACAGCTGAGACCAAGTTTGAGATGAGGAAGCATGGGTGGCAGCTTCCTTACCATCCACTTCAGGTCTGCTTGGTCTTATTTATGTTTTTATGTTTAATAAGTTCTTTTTCTTTGTTTTATAATTTTGGGTGGTTGATTTGATTTTAAATTGTGTAGGTGGTTGCCATTGCTGTGTTTTTGGCATTGGGGTTTGCTTTTTATGTGTTCTTCCTCCCCTTTGTTGGAAGGAAGATATTTCAGTATGTTGTGATTGGACTTTACACACCTCTGGTAATGCATCTAACTGACCTGGAGAGATTCATCTTTCCTTTATCTTATTGTGTTGATTGTGTGTTTAGGAGCTGAGATCTGTATCAATGTTACTGATCTTTTGCTTTTGATCTTCCATTTTTAGCGATATGATTCTGATCCAGTGATCTTTACTTTCATGTGGTTTGATTTATTTTTTAGGTTTATGCATTGATGTTTTCTGATTTTTCAATACATAAAATCAGTGACATTTTGTTTTAATAATGGAGATTTTTTAATTATTGTTCATATAAATTTTGAGAAAAAAATGTGGATTGTACTTTTTTTTTGGGGGGGGGGGGTGGGTAATATATTGATCGTGTAATGGCATGAATCTTTTTCTGGTGAGATCCACATGGAACACCGATCCCATTGTAGCTTACCAAGAGTACAAGAATGGCTTCTTGCTCTTCATCGTAGTCACCACTTGGATCTTCTTGATTTATCCTGTTCATGTCTAGCATCCAAAATTTGGTCATTGAAGAAGTAACACAATTATGTGCCATTGAATACAGTAAAACCTAATAGGAGCAGTACATCAACATCAAATATTGGTGCCATATTTTGTGCATCTTACGCAGGGGCCTGTACTGTATTGTACTGGAGGGACAAAATAATTATTGATTAAGGCCGTTGGGTGTTTTGGATCAGTTGGGTTGGTCTTGGTAGATATCTCTTCTACTATGACACGCCAAATGTATTGACTAAACTACACTTTGTGCTACATTTTGTACTTAACTCTGTTGTGTCTTGGGCTTTCACTTTGGTTTGAATAAAATCAAGGCTACCTTTGTTTAAAAAAAATACCATAAAGTTCTCAAGGTTATTCAACATCAAGCTTGTCATAAGGAGAAGTTCAATCCATAATATGTTTGTGAATTAGATATTATAATAGTTACATTGAGTAGACATGGATACCTAGTGTTTAAGAGGTTTGAAACACACCTCCTTTTTAATGTTATCAATAAAACCCTTGATGATTAGTCATCGGTGAGAAAAGTGTCAGGACCTTCTGTCCTTGTATGATACTAAACCTGTTGATTAGCGTATACTCTACAACTATAAAGTGCACTGCTTTGTTGCATCAATTTTAAGATTATTAAATGTTAGTAGAAGAACATTTGACATGGGCAACGACACCATATAGCACCGTAGTAAAAATGCTTAGTTTTAGACTATATAATCACTTTTTATTCCCTTCTCACTCTATTTGGAAATCCTGGTTAAGAAAACATGTTTTTCTTAATTTGAATATGCCTCATCCAAACATGTCACATATCTTGTGCATCTTACTGTGCCAAGTCCTATTTTGTGTGTTTATTTCTCCAAATCCAAGTAATATCAGAGTTGAAGCTAAAAACTCTTTATACTTTGTTTTTCTTCTAAATCCTTTTGTGACGGCACAGTTTTAGTGGTGGATAAGTCTCTGGCTAATAAAAGATCATGCATCAACTATGTTGCACATAAGATGAAAACCTGTATAGAATGTATATTGTATGGATGGAAACCTTTATTTTATTTGCTGGAGATTTGGGTGCTGCTTATTGTTGTTACAATGCTGATAATATGAATGCTCTTTTGTCAGGTTACATGTGTCTTCTGTCTCTATGTTTGGTGTGCGGCAGCCAATCCTGCAGACCCAGGAGTTTTCAGGTCCAAGAAGTATCTTAATATAGTGGAAAATGAAAAACCCATGAATTCAAAAGAAATTATTGGTGAAACTACTTCATCGGTGAATGTTGAAAGTGCTGCTCAAGTAAAAGATAAGAAACTGGATGGTAGTGTGGGTGTGAAGTCTACAGAGGGAAAATTGACTATTGAGGAAGATAGAACATCCTCTTGCTACATGACTATTTGCATGGTATTATTTGGATGGTGTCCCTTCACAAGAAATCATCCTAAATCTAATGAGCAGGGATCAGAGCAACATACAAGTGAGGAGGGCATGTTTTACTGTAGTTTGTGTGAAGTTGAGGTATGTAGAATTGACATGACAAGTAAAAAAAAAAATCACTGCATGGATTGTGTTGTTACCAAGTTTTTCTTATGATTGTGACATGCTGAGATGTGAATAATATAACATCTTCTTGATCTCATTTTCCCTTTTGCTAGAGAAGCCTTGAAAACTGGATCCGATTGACTATCTTAAAGAAAATTCCACTGACAAAATTTTCTTTATATAAACAAAAAAAAGAAAACAACATGTTTTCTTTATATTTCTAGGTCATGTTTTATAATTTTTGTTTTTTTGTGAATTTATAGTATGCTTTATATCATGCTTTATCGCTGATCATGGTGTTTTTTCTGTCTTTGAGGGGGTTTTTGTTTCCTTCTTTAGTTCCTGTCTTTTCCTCTTTCAGATATAATGGCCTGTACTCGTTGTTTACTTAATATGAGGTGGTAGCTGGCCTACCAGATTCATTTTAAAATAGCATGCTTTGTATCTGCCTTCACTATATTTATTAGTTATATAATAACTTGTTTTTTAATTTCTATATTCATTATGTATGCACATGTTCCGCTAGTATATATAAAAATCATGATATATCATATTATATTATCTTGTAAATCTACCTAAAAAATTTGGTGTTTTTTGGTCACTGATGATTACATGCCAATCTTTGTATAATGTGAACAAATTCATCATTTTTATTGTTGTAATACAGGTATTCAAGTACAGCAAGCACTGTAGGGTTTGTGACAAATGTGTTGATGGATTCGATCATCACTGCAGGGTAGAAAATCTTGAGTTGTGTGAAACATTCTGAGTCATTTAATAATTATCTAATGCTCTTCATTCCACCCGGTTTTGTAGTGGCTCAACAACTGTATAGGAAAAAAGAATTACAGGCGCTTTTTCATCCTTATGGTTTCTGCACTTATATTGGTGAGTCATGATACTGGATTCCCCTGGTCTTGGTCCTAGAGTCATAGGTCCTCAAGCATTTTTAGCTGTTTTACTCCCTCTCTACTCCCTTCCCTACCGTTTGACCTTGCTCATTGTTGTGCACACCTTTTTGAATTCAACAGCCATCCAGCATCCCAAAAACAGATATAGGCAGCATCTTTTTTTTGGGTCCTTTTCATTTTGGTTTAAATATTGACAGGTATCCGTGGTTTATGCGCCTTGGGCTTGCGCTTGCAGCTTATTCTACAGTGGTCGAGTGGAATTCTCGTGCTGATTCGATGTTTTGTTGAGCGGAAGCAATTCTCTGTGGAGATCAACTCAAAGTTAGGGAGCAGCTTCTCATTGCTTCCATTTGTTGTTGTGGTGGTAAGTACTCTTTCATGCTTTTATTCTGCCTCAAATAACTCCTCATTTTCATCAATATGAAATATTGTTCATTACATGATGGAAATGATTAAACCAACCGGCTTGAGTATGCTAAGATATAACACATGATCACTTTTTGATTAGTGTAGTGTTATGTTTCTTTTTTTCCTGACATATTGTAACTTTATATTTACCAGGCTTGTTGCACCATCTTAGCTATGGTTGCCACTCTACCACTCGCTCAGCTTTTCTTCTTTCACGTGCTTCTGATAAAAAAGGTAAAGTTTAGCTGGGCAAGTTACTTTTCTTGTCTAGTAGTAGCATTAGTCTCTTCTATGGGCCCAAATTCCCAGATGCTTGTTTGTATCATGTTTATACCATTGATTTAGTCAGTTATTTTGTGTAACTGATTAAAATATACTTTTGGTAATCGAAACAGAAATGCTTTGTTATAGTTTTACCTTGTTTCATTTTTATTTGTGTGTTCTGTGACAAATCTTGTACCTTTCTCTATTTCACAGGGAATCAGCACCTATGACTATATTGTAGCCATGAGGGAGCAGGAACAGCAAGGTGCTGGAGTTCATCAGAGTCCTCAAATGTCTCCGGCTAGCTCCTTTACTGGATTGAGCAGTGCCAGCTCCTTCAATGCTTTTCACCGTGGCGCATGGTGTACTCCTCCACGCTTGTTCCTTGAGGATCAGGTGTGGTTCTTATCACTCTTTATTTTTATGATTTTTGAGTGAGGCACTTATGTTATAATGTAATTAAGAATCAGAAAATTCGAGGCATATTTTCTACTATGTTTACCAGAGCCCTGATGCTGCAATCTCCACCTTTTTTGCTTCTAGTTTGATGTCATCCCTCCAGATGCTGGCATGTCCATAGACTCATCAGGTAAGCGAATTGTCGAGGAATCAGCAAGGAAAAAGAACACGGGGAATGTGAAAATCAACCCCTGGACACTGGCACGCTTGAACGCGGAAGAAGTTTCAAAGGCGGCTGCAGAAGCAAGGAAGAAATCCAAAATCCTACAGCCAGTTGTTAGGCGCGATGTTCCACTGGGACAAGGATCAGACAGCAGCTTTGGCAGCAGCAGTGGACGAATGGCGCCTAGGCCCGACAACCGCAGGCGTATTAACAAAAGAGGAAGGATTCCTTTGGACCTTCCCTCGAACCACTCGCTAAAATATCTGCAAGTGCAACCGATAGCAATGGCAGCGACTTGGCGCCCGAATCATCCTCAGCCAATTTAGCACCATTGCAGCTCGAGGCAAGGAGTGCTTTCCGCATGAACAGAGCGATGTCTTCCACCGGGATAGTGGCGTCCTCCCCTGATAGCAGTACCGATTCACCAGAACTCCACCCTTTTCATGCATCCTCATCGGGAATGGAAGGGATACGGGGGCTAATGGCCATCCCCTCTTCCTCTTCTTCCATTGCTGCAGCTACTGCACAGAAGGGTATTCAGCTCTCAAGGTCTACGAGTGATGGGTATGATGCATCTGGTGGAGAGGACAGTGATCGGGTACCAACCAGAATTGTGCACAGATCATCGAATTGGAACAATGTGCTCTTCAACTCCGACCACGACGACATGACCAATGAACTGAAGGCACCATCATCATCTGTGGTGGGGCAGCTTAACATTAGACAGCTCTGATAACATGTTGTTCCAAAGTGTATATGTGATGACCTACCTTGGTGAGGAAGGTGTGTCAATGATTCCTCTAGCTGATGCAAAGTTAACCTTCAAATATCCATGCTGCAAACAGATTGGTTTGAAGAGGAGACAGTTCCCCTGGGTGGTGAGAAGTTGCATTTTGCAGGTCAGTGATGGGGTTGGTTGAACCCATCAAGAGGTGTCTGATCCTCAGTACCTGTTATAAAGACTAATCAGAAATCACTCACAATTTTCACTTGTGATGATGTGTGATGTTTCACCCTTTTCTGTTGTAGTACTGGTCATGAATTCATTACCTATTCATCTCTTGTTAGATATAGATCTACTTGAAAATCCAGTTTAGCTTCTCCAAAATGTTTCCACAAAGCTTGTTCTGATGGCTTACTGCCATAAATGCTGAACACATGCTTCTGCATTTGCTACTTGTAGTGCTTATTCCAGGTTCTTTTATTCTCCATATCTATTACAGGGGAGCATGAACTTCTAACTCTTCTTACAAGATACAATGCAACAACTAAAGAAAGCAAAAATATATCTCAATGGAAGAACTACACATTTTGAATTTTGAGGGATACATTAACCTCAAGAACTCATCCTACAGTATGACCAGCCTGAAACATAGTTTTTTTTTTTTTTAAAAAAAAGCCTTCCATGAATACAATATTGTTGTAAAACTATGTACTTATGAATTGATGAATTGAAATCATTGTGGGTCTCACTTATGCATGCCTCTTTTGAATCCTTCAAGTCATATCACAAGCCTTCAGTTTTGGTGAACCACCCTCATCAGCCACAACTTCGGCAGCAATCCGGTAATGGTACCCATCATCCCAGCTCAACTGATCATCATCAGAAATGCAGCTCTTGTAGAAAATGCAACACGTTACAACATCGAAAATGACGAGCAGGGAGTATATGTAGGCGATGGTGACCGCCTCCCACATGATCGACAAATTGATTCCTCCGTGGTACACCCTCACAATGCGGTACTGAAACAGACCTTCCACAACAGCCATGCCAAGATTGGCAGGCAATGCGAGCGTCAGCGCAGTTGCAGTCCTTCCCCTGATGAGCACGCACGCCTTGAGTATCGCCATGGGGCCCCCACAGTCCTCCATGCCCGCGACGACGCTTGCGAGGTTGCACGCGACGAGCGTGTTTGCGAGGATTATGGAGTAGACGATGGCGCTGGCCGCGGAGAGGCAGAGGAGCGTGGCATGCGAGGCAGACAGCCCGACGACGTCCAACACATTGGTCGTGATGAACATGATGGAGAAGGCAGTGGCGTTGGCGGAGAGTACGAACAATGAGGCGCATAGGTGCGTGGAGAGGACGGATAAGAAGGTGGTGGGGAGGAGTGAATTGAGGCGGGGAGGCGCGGAGAGGTTGCGGTGGAGGATTCGGATGACGGTCGCCTTGGCGGCGATGAGGAAGGTGAGGGTGAAGGGGAGGGTGAGCAAGTAAGCGCACGCAGTCTGCGCGAGCTTGAGATTGAGGAGGGATGCGAATTGCAAGGAGGGGGGGAAGCCCGCGGCGTTGAAGAGGGAGCGAATGCGCGCGTGCACGGTTTGTAGCACGGGCGAGGTGGTGGGGTTGAGGGCCGCCTGCGAGAGGAGGATGGAAGCGGAGACGGGGAAGACGAGGAGTGCGATGGAGGCGTAGGAGTGGTAGTTGTTTAGGAAGTTTTGGATGGATCTCCTGATGATCTTGCCTGCCCTCACCATCATGTTTGGTTGGTGTTTGAGCTTTTGTGTTTAGTATGGAAATGATGGGGAGGGCTTATATTGAAGTGGAGAATAAACATTATGTGCTGCTGCTACTCCTATTGCTCACCTATAATTTTTTATGTGAAAGTTGTTTTGAGTGAGGTGGGGGCCTCTGGTCATTTGGTTGGTCTGAGATATATTTTTTTTTAGGGTGTGGGTGTCTGATTTTAGAAGAATGATAGGTTAACTGTTATTACAAACAAACAACTCTAAAACAATGAGTTTTAAGTTCCAAACAGACTCTACCTTTAATCATGGGAAAAATTCAATTAACCCCATGTAAACTGTTTGAAATTCATATAACTCTTTTATTTTTCCTGAAGTCTATATAACCCCCTGAAAACACTTATATAAATTCAAATAGTCCCCTAAGTTAAACTTCTGTTGACAGATGATGAATATTATGCGAATATTGCATTTGGTTAACATTGGTTGAAAACACAGTATTCTAAAACCCTCCTATAAAACCCTATTTGGAGTGGTAAAATTGTCATTTACAAAAGATTTTCCTCATTTTTAATATATTGTAAGGGGTTTGGGGTATACTGTTTTCAGCAATTGTTAATCAAACATAATATTCCTCATTTGTCAACAAAAATTTAACTCAAGGAGTATTTGAATTTACATAAGTGTTTCTAAATAATTATATAAATTTTAGGAAAAGTCTTGGGGGTTATGTGATTTTGAGCAGTTTATAGGGGGTTACATGATTCTTTTCCTTTTAAATCATATTTCTTATCTTAATAGATAACGAAAAAGTATATACCTTCATTTGAAAGTTACATATAACAAATGAAAGTTACATATAACCATGTTGGAGTCAGGAATGTGGAATGTGGAATGTGGATGTGCCCGTGATTCCTCTCTCTTTATGTCACCACATTTATTACTTTTATAGAATGTAGTACATCATCTTCACTATATTACAATGTCAATTATTGACTGCTGTCATTTATGGTTCAGAGGGTTGTGAGATTGACATTCATGTATACACTTTTTTGTACATTCTATTATTGGATGGCAAAAAAATAAGATTTAGACAGACATCAATGCATAGAGTTCACGGAGATACTAATTTTGGAATTAAGGGTGGTTAGGTTAGGTAAAGAGTCACAGAGCATGAGAGCATCGCCACTATTATAATGATTTAGCATAGCTCATGTAGCTCCATCAATGGATTCTAAACAAAATCAGATGAGTTGTTCTTTCGGTGACGAAGGCAGATGTCGTGACTCGATGTCTTCGATCATTGAATGCAGCCGACACATAAAGGGGACCCTTTGACTTGTGCATATTAAGTTAAAAAGAAAAACAAAACTAGTTTATGTGAATATTCCAAATCCAACATCTTCATCTGGAGTTGCAGTTATTGTAATTGTAAGTTAGGACCATAAAGTTGAAAAGAAGGGGGGGGGGGGGGGATACAAATAGGCCATTATATATATTAAAAGTCTGAGGTGGCATCTCCAACTGGCATTTTTTGGAGGTTTCAATTCGGATTGAGAGAGAGGGGGGGGGGGGGGGGGGCGCTCTCTTTCTGGTAAGTGGTCTATTTTCTGTCGGTTGTCTACAACTTTGAAGGGAATGGTTTCAATGTTTCAGTTTGAAAGATGTAAAAAACAGTGCACTCATGATTAACAAAATGTCTGTTGTACCATCCAATTTGAGAGAATTAACTAGTTTTGGAGGTTTGGTTGGAAGGAGTACAAGGGGAGTGTTTTATTGTTAGAATGTCTATTTTGGTGGACCTCTCTTTGACATGCAGATCTCCACAACTGCTCAATCCAAGCCTTGTATCATTTTTTAATTAATATGATTGATAAAATTATTCACTATACTCCATCTCTTTTTTTTAATATGCATGGATCTTCACTAAACCCCAATCTCTTTTTTTAATATGCATGGATCTTCATGCCTAAAATATTAATTGCTTGTCAATAAATTGATTTTAAGTTCTGAACTGTCCAGTCTGATGCCTAAAACCAAAACAGTTATTAAATCTCTTCTTCCAGACAAATGCTTATGCAGAGTTTGGAGAGAAAAGGAATTTAAAAAAAAAAATTGTGACAATTTTGACTGTGTTGACATCTCCCCTTTTTTTTCTCAACAGATCATATTAGTAATGGAGAAGCATGTCTCAAACAGACTGGTTGAGAAAAACATAGATCATAATAAAATTTTAGTAAAGATAGGCCCAGAAAACCATCAGAAACCACTCATTCCATGCTTTTTTCTGTTGAGATACTATCACTCGTACAGTAAAGGAAAGGAAAATGAGTTAGACTATCACATTTACCTACAGTAAAAACTACCATATACACAACTCTTAACATGTCTCTGTGCTGATACCTGACAGGGAATGGAAATATGTTTACAGACTAGACAATTGGACGAATAGTTGTTATTCTAGTTCCTGGACCACAAAACCTATTACAATGGTTCCTTCTTAAAGAATCAGTCAATTTCAAGTAAAACAATTATCCACATATGCCTAAAATAAGTGGAAAGGGATTCCTCAAACCTGTATCGTTTTACATTAGGGAATGTAGGGAATGTGGCAAAACGAAAGCTCGGATGTTAGAACAGACTGCAAAGCAAGGAACCATCAAGAATATATAAAGAAAATGGCATGTGCAATAATTCTGCTGTAGGCCAATAGGCTTATTGACATGGCTTTCATGGACCCCAATTATTTGATTCCCTTTCAATGATATATCTTTCTATCAGATAAGGCAGGGTCAGCCAATCTCATCTATTTCACTAGGAAAATTAGAGAATTAAAAACTTCACACACCAATCATAATACTGAAGAATGAGTAGTCACTAGCTAGTGAGCTTGCATGTTCCCCAATGGACTCAACGCTACCAACAATCCACGAGGATGGATGGCACATACTTCCAATTGCAAGAAGTCCAAAATGCAAAATAATTGACAATGAGAATTCATTTAATAGATAACAGAGATTCAGATAGCAAATTATGGAGAAAAGTAACAGGGTTCTTTTTGAAAACCTGGTAATGATAAAGCATTAACCATCATTTATCACTCAACATGATCCATCCTTTAGAAAAGAAGAGAAACAAAGGGGGCTTGGTGGTTAATACATGATTTCTTCTAAAGTTTAAGGATTCTCTTACAGAGAGTACCATGCAATAATTTCTCTGGTATAAAGGTGTTCAAACATTGTATGTGCTGTTCATATAAGTGGAATACTCATGTCAAATGATCTATCATGGGTTGTGAATACCTGTTGCATTCTTTTCGGGTGGACCTTATCACACACTGCAGTAAACAGAGGATTTTCTTAATCTAGGTTGCTGTTGATACAGACATATCCTGTGAAGGAAAAACTCTTGCACATTTACAACAGATCGTTCTGACTTGGAAGATGAGCCTATGATCTGGCAGATTTTTATTTAGGTCTTTCACAAATTTGGCAGCCATAGCTAAAAAACAAGGGGGCTGATATACGCAGTCATTCCTGCAGTCCATGCAATCCTAACTGAGTATATGAAATCTCTAATGGAGCATACACTTGGTTAGGCGATAATATACTCGATTAGGAAAAATGCAAGAAGGTGTGCATTGATTCATTCGAGTAAATACTTCATTTTTGAGAAGGTATATACCTCGTGAAATTAAAAACGAGTTGCATATTCCAAAAACAAAATGGGGTCTGATTCGAATAACTACAAAAAATTATAATGTGACAGAGAGACAGTGACTGCCATTCTAAAAGCTAGCAAGATGGCTGCCATTCTACAAGCTAACAAGATGGTCAAGAGACTGTCAGATTTGCATTTTGATCTGAGTTGACTCATTTTAATTATACATTGTACTAAATTAAGCATGCTTGATAGTTAGCATTAGTTGGAAAGTATGCTTACTTGCTTAGGTAGGCAGCATTTACTGGCACAAGACACCTGAATAGCTAGAGATCTACATGAGCAATTCCATATGAGTGGCAGGGCTAAACTGCAAGTAAGCAAGCGTTTTTCAGTGTAGAACCGACGAGCCCATACTACAGCCACATGCGATATAACTGGTTGAAATAGTCAAAACATTCATCTAACTGAAGAAGTTGGTTGTGCAAATGAATGGCACACTAAACAACCTATTCCTATCAAGTTTCAAGCAAAGAACCAAACAAAAATAGTAATCAAATTCCCTTGAAAGTATCAGGCCATGGGACCCAAAAAAAGGCAATGGGCTAGAGCCCTGAAAGAATTTTGCATCAATACATAACAACGTGATTTCTATGTTCGTGCATTTACAACCTGATGTGTCATCGTACAAACTTTATTTTGCCAAATACAAGTAAACATACTAGAAATATCAAATAGAGCACACTTGAGGAGTCGGATTCTGGCCCAACTGATTGAAGTTTCTGAATGAGGCTTTGAAATTAATCAAATTGGCCCATTGGGAGAAGTTTCATAGGGGACTCAAGAGCCAATGGCAGGTTAGTGTTTAATTTGTAAGGTTTGGCTTGAGATAACCCAAGACCAGATCCTAGCTCTCTGTACTCATTTTTTTACAACCAGCATTAGCTCCTGGCTCTTTCTTTTTTTTATATCAAAAGTACTTTACTTGAGAAATACCATCTTTCTAGAAGATATTAAAAAGATATAATTGTTGACGTCGCAGAACATTGACAATCGTTCCATGAAGACCTAGTTATATAAGCACCATCACGAAAAAATGATACTCAAAATTCTGTATAGAAGAAACCTCAGAACAATCTTTCCTCATGCTATGGTTACTAATCAGTGTGGGGAGTTAAACTTGTCATCATCCTTTTTTGAAGGAAATTTGAATCATGACATTTTCCTTAAGATGTGGATTTGAATCATGTTTGCTACAAGAATGGGTTATCATTTAATGTTATCAACTTATCATACATAGTTGGGTGCAGTAGAATGGCGAGAGCTGCTCAGCATAGCATGAAAATGCTTGTTTACTCAGAGGCGAGTGATATCCATGAAGACCTAGTTGCATAGGCACCATCATGAAAAAATGATACTCAAAATTCTGTATACAGGAAACCCTCAGAACAATCTTTCCTCATGCTATGGTTACTAATCAGTGTGTGAGGAGTTAAACTTGTCCTCATCCTTTTTTGAAGGAAATTTGAATCATGAAATTTGCCTTAAGATGTGAATTTGAATCATGTTTGCTACAAGAAACGGGTTATCATTTAATGTTATCAACGTATCATACATAGTTGGGTGCAGTACAATGGCGAGAGCTGCTCAGCATAGCATAAAAAAGCTTGTTTACTCAGAGGCGAGCGATACACAACGAGGTTATATTAGTAAAACCTCAGAACAATATAGATAATAAGTGAGGTGCTGCATCTGTGATGGACTGATGGCTTTTTTTGTGTGTATTCAAACAGATCAAAGGTTGAATATGGTGGCATACAAGCGAAAACTTAGTTTCTCTATTCTCTACTGAAAACTCACACAGCATTCAAACTTCAAAGTTTCAAATGAAAATCTGCCACAAAACATTGCTCTAAATATTATTTTGGTTTCTTCCAATATCCAATGGAGTCCAGAATTACTGTTATAAAAACAATCACAGAACTTCAAAGAGATCCCGAGGAAGCAATTTTCAAGATAAATTCTTTTTTTTTTTTCATTACTAGCTTGCTACACACTAGTTGTAGAATTTTCTTGCCAATGCCCCTAAGAGGAGATTTCCAAACTGTTTGTTAGTATTTTATTTTATTTTAATTTTTGTGGGGGTGTTTGTTGGGGGTGGGGGGTTGTCCACCAATTATACTTAACATGTAAATTACATGATGCTCACACATGGTAAAAAGTTACGGTGAAATCAGAAAACAGAGGGGACATAAGGAATGTTATCTCCTTATACTATAAAAAAGTTTGTAATTGAACAGCATTCCCACATAATTTCATCTACCCTTTGAATGAGTATCAGAAAATGCAATGTATACAAGATATGGTATGCATATTTCCAACGATAATTTCTTTTGTCATTCTCTCTATGAAGTATGAATCTCCCACAAAGGGGAACATGCCATCTGAGGCTACAAAGCTTCTCTTATGCCTGAAAACCAAGCATCCAATATAAATGAATTCTTAGAAAACAATCCCATTATGATCTACATTTGCACATCCGATGGATACCCTCCCTCCTTGACAGTCTATCAACATACCAAGGTAACAAGTAATCCAAAGTATGAGTTTGAATTCTATGTGCTTTCACTGACCTTCTACCGACAGAGGAGAGGCCGCCTTTGCCTCCAAAAGTGAGAGCCCTCCATTGTCTTCATCCGAAGCCCCACCCAAACTTGAAAACCGGCAGGTGAAGTAGAACACGGCACTCATCATGGAATCTATGAGCACCACAAACGAATACATGCCCACCAGCAACGGCCCCTCCCAAATCCTAGACGACCCATCACCGTAACTGAGCGTCTTCACCCGGTGCTCGAACAGCCCCTCCACGCAGTTCATTCCGATCGTTGAGCCGAGGAATATCAAAAGTCCCGCCTGGGTCTGCCCCCGCACGAGGTCCAGCGATCTCAAAATCGCCTTAGGACCCGACGCAGTCTCCAAAACCGAGATCACCGTGGCGAGGTTGCAAACGATCGTGGTGAGAGCGAAAGCCATGAAGAAAGCGAACACAACGACCAAAGCGACGTAGGCGATGACGTCAGGGGGGAACGCCATCATCGCGAACGCGTTGCAGGCGACGACCAACAGCGCGACGAACAAGGCCAGGCAACAGACGTTGGCGACGCAGACGCAGAGGAAGGTCGAGAAGAGACGGCGCCGGATGTCGAATATGAGGGGGAAGAGCTTCACCGTTTCGAAGTCCTTCCCCGCGTAAGCGTGGGCGATGGAGTAGACGACGGCGGCTTTGGCGGTCAAAAGGATCGACCCGAAGAGAGGAGCGCAGAAGGCGGCGGAGACGACGGTTCCGGAGAGGTGGTGGCAGGCGCGCCGGAGGAAGGGCGAGGAGGGAAGGAGGCCGACGGAGCCGGAGACGACGAGGAGCCGGACAGAGAGGCGCCACGTCAGCGAGCGGTTGAGGAGGAAGTTGGTGAGGTAGACGGCGGAGACGGGGCCGATGAGGAAGGCGGCGAGGGAGAGGAACCGGACCGGGTCGGCGCGGAGGATCCGGATCGTCTCGCGGAGGATCTCGAGCGCGCTCATCGCGTGCGGGAGACGGTGACGGTGTGTCGGTGGCGTTGGTGCGGGGAATTGACGGATCTCGGAGTCCGTAAAGACGGTTGGGAGGAGGTGGGGGAATCGGAGGCGATCGTGACCTCCATTGAAGGGGGAAAGTCAAGACACACAAATCTGGAGATCTAGAGGAGGATCTGATCATAAATAATAAAAGGAGGGAGGGGATTTCACGAAATCTGTCCGTGCAGAGGGGGAGTGTGTAACGGAAAGAAACGGATCTAGTTCCTTCTTAAGGTCCTTCTTCCATGGAATCCGCTTCACGTGTATTGCGATTTACAAGAGAGAACGCGAGAGAGAGAGAGAGAAGCTTTGGTTGCCTGTGGAGGAAGCAAAGCAAGAGAGAGACTGAGAGAGTGTGTGTGAGTGAGTGAGTGAAGGCTTCATAGTTGACTGGGAACCCGAACCCGCATTGATGATGCATTGTAAGTTGTCTTTTGCCCGCGCGCGCGCGGGCGCGAAGGGCGGCAGAATAGAACCTGTGTTTCACTGTCAAGAACACATTTTTTCTTGGTTATACCTATTAAATTTGCGCGTTCACTGTCGAGAACACTTTTTTTCTTATGACAATTGCTTGTGAAGTGGAAATACTTGAGTCTGTTGTACATGAATTTATTCTCAGTTAGCACAGTTTAACATCTGTTTTTTGAGGCCATCTTTGGTTGGAAACTTGGAATGTTTTATTAATGAGAGATTCATATATGTAAGAATGGGAAGAGTACGCAAGGCTTTCCGGGATTTATTAACCAGGTTATAAATATGCTCTGAATATCTAGATCTTTTATCTTCCTTATTTATCTAGATCATTTTGTTTTGTCCCTGATGATTGCTTCGTAATTTTAATGCATAACCCTTTATACATGGATAAAAAAAAACACATGAATATAACATGGTAGAGAAATTAGAACTGGAATTTTCATTAAACATAATCTTCAGTGGATACACAAAAACAAATCCCTTCTTCTGTGGAAACTGATACACTGCATATTATTTTTGTGCCATCCAAAATGTGCCAGTGACAGTTTGTTCCTCTCTGTTCTATGTTCACAAAAATGCAACTTCTGCACCAGAGCACATGTAGCATTACTATATATATCAATTTCTTTACCCATTGTTATATATTGTGGAGCCTGATGATGTGCGCAAAGGATTGTTGGTGCTACACAGGGGCAGACGGGGGTCGAGCTCCCCGCAGAGCCCGCACGGATCGAGCTGCCTGGTCAGCTTGCGGGGTTTGGGGGCAACGTCCCGAGAAATTTTTTTTTTGTGTATTCGGTGTATTGACTTTTTTGTCCTTAATGAGATGTCAGTATAAAAGGCCATCTCATATTTCTTCATGAGGTTCTAGGGTTTTTATATTCAGCGTGACTATTGTAAAAACTTCTTCTTGATAGTGGATTGATCTCTGGTGTGCTCCGTGAACGTATACAAGGTTTGCCGAATCACGTAAATTTTTGTGTCTTTGATTTCGATTTGTTTATTTATTCCTTAGATTAATTGCATCCCAAGATCCAAAAATCCTAACACCCATAATCCCCACTATTCCATTCTTATCCTCTAGTAATAACAGTTATACCAAATTCAAAGTGTTATGCGGAATAAACAATCCAGTTCATTGCAGTTGGTTGTTGGGGAGTTGGTTGTCAGTTATGAAGAAACAACGCGCGTAGCAAAACAGCTGGAGTGCGTACTTGTGTGGGGACATACAAACACACGCGCACACACAGGTCTCTCGCACTGTAATACGTGCTCTCCACTACCACCACCACCACCACCTACAATTTCATTCAATTCATTGCATCATATTATATTTAAATCACATTTATATCAACCATGTAATATGTCATGTATTCCATAATGTCTGGGTGGTCAACCTGTTATTTCTGTTATTGTTAGTTCTCCCCATCTACACAAATACAGCACTTCCAATCCGAAAGTCACTCTCCCCCCTCCATCCCCCCATCATCTCCACATACACCCAAACCCCCCTTTGACCCCTTCCAACCTCTGTTTTTTTTCTTGGTGATGTGAAACAAAGCAATCATTCTCTGGGCCAGGCCATGCCTTCACCATGCAAACAATGAATATGATGAGAACTCATAATCCAAAGCCACCTCTGTCTCTCCTACTGATCATCCTTGTTAGTATCTTCAATGGTTCCCATTCGGCCTCATCGTCGTCGGCCAAGTTCACGCCCCCCGACAACTACCTCCTCGACTGCGGTGCACCCACAAGCACCCACCTTGATGACGGCCGCACCTTCCGCTCTGACCCCCAGTCCTCCTCCTTCCTTTCCACCTCCGAAGAAATCGTCGTCTCCGCTCCGTTGAACAGTGGCAGAGGTAGCAACAACACCACGACGTCCCCTCTCTACCAGACTGCGAGGGTCTTCATGGAACGCTCCACCTACAGCTTCTTCATCTCCTCCCCCGGTCGCCACTGGCTCCGCCTCTACTTCCACCCGCTCCCGCACCCCGTCTATAACCTCACCTCCGCCTCCTTCTCCGTCTCCACCGACACCCTCTCCCTCCTCCACGCCTTCTCCCTCCCCGACCCTTCCTCCTCTGCCTTCAAAGAGTACCTCCTCAACGTCACCACTGACCGCTTCTCCCTCTTCTTCACCCCCACAAACTCCCTCGCCTTCATCAACGCTATCGAACTCGTCTCCGCGCCCGACTCTCTCATCCCCGATTCCGCTACCCTCGTCGGCGGAGGGGACACCCAGTTCTCCGGTCTCTCAAACCGGGCGTTCGAGGTCTCCTACCGCCTCAACATGGGCGGGCCCGCGATCGCGCCGAAGGACGACACGCTGGGGAGGGCGTGGCAGCCGGCGGACGCGTTCCTCAAGATGCCCGGCGCGGCGCGCAACGTGTCCTTGTCCCCAGCGAAGATAAGGTATCCGTCCGACACAGGTAATGGCGGTGCAGCGGATAACCCGCTGATCGCGCCCAGCGTCGTGTACGCGACCGCGGACGGGCTTGCGGATTCGGGCGTTGCAGAAGCTAATTTCAACGTGACATGGGATCTGCCGGTGGACCAGGGGTTCGCGTACCTTGTCCGCATGCACTTCTGTGACATCGTCAGCAAGTCCCTCAACGACCTCTACTTCGACGTCTACGTGAACGGCGTGACCGCGGTGTCCGGGCTCGACCTCTCCACGCTGACATCGGGCCTCGCTGTCGCCTATTACAAAGACTTCGTCACAAATGCAACAGTAGCGGAGGGGGGTCGTGTCGTGCGCGTCCAGATTGGACCCGCAGCGCAAATGGACTCCGGGACTCCCGACGCCATCCTAAACGGATTGGAGGTGATGAAGATGAGCAACTCCGCCGGGAGCCTATCGGATTTGGTAGCCGAGGCAGGGGGGATCGCGGCGGCCTTGAAGAATGGAAGCACGGCGAGGAGGGTAGTGTCGGTGGTGGGGCTAACGCTTGGGGTGGTGGCGATGGCGCTGCTCGCGGTGGGGATCGTGCGGTGGCGGAGCCGTCCGCGCGGGAACTGGGAGAAGAGGAACAGCTTCTCGTCGTGGCTGCTCCCGCTCCATGTTGGCGGCGGTCACTCGACCTTCATGAGTAGCTGCACCGGCGGCGGGGGAAGCAGCAGAGCGAGAGGGTCTAACCGCCGGTTCTCGCTCTTCGGGTCCCACAAGAGCAAGTCAGGCGGGTACTCCGGGCTCGTCTCGTCCACACTTGTCGGCCTCGGACGTTACTTCACTCTCGCGGAGCTTCATGCCGCCACGGGGGGGTTCCCGGACAAGGCGGTGATCGGGGTGGGCGGGTTCGGGAAGGTGTACTTGGGCGCGCTCGACGACGGGACGAAGCTTGCGGTGAAGCGGGGGAACCCAAGCTCCGAACAGGGGATGAACGAGTTCCAGACGGAGATACAGATGTTGTCGAAGCTGCGGCACCGGCATTTGGTGTCGCTCATCGGATACTGCGACGAGAACACGGAGATGATCCTGGTTTACGAGTACATGTCGAACGGGCCCCTCCGCGACCACCTCTACGTGAAGAAGGACGAGCCACAGCCGACGCTCTTATCTTGGAAGCAGCGCCTGGAGATCTGCATCGGCGCGGCGCGGGGTTTGCACTACCTCCACACGGGGGCGGCGCAGGGGATCATCCACCGCGACGTGAAGACGACGAACATCTTGTTGGACGAGAATTACGTGGCGAAGGTGGCGGACTTCGGGCTGTCGAAGGCGGGGCCGTCGCTGGAGCAGACGCACGTGAGCACAGCCGTGAAGGGGAGCTTCGGGTACCTGGACCCGGAGTACTTCAGGCGGCAGCAGCTGACGGAGAAGTCGGACGTGTACTCGTTCGGGGTGGTGCTGTTTGAGGTGCTTTGCGCGAGGCCCGCGATCGACCCGGCGCTGCCGCGCGAGCAGGTCAGCCTCGCGGAGTGGGCGATGGGTTGTCACCGGAAGGGGAAACTCGGGTCGATCGTGGACCAGAGGTTGGTAGGGACGATCAGCCCCGCATCGCTCGCGAAGTACGTGGAGGCAGCGGAGAAGTGTTTGGCGGAGTACGGGGTGGACAGGCCGAGCATGGGGGACGTGTTGTGGAATTTGGAGTACTCGTTGCAGCTGCAGGAGGCGGCGTCCGCGTCTTCGGAGGTGATAACGTCTGCGGCGGCTATGAAAGCCGAGGAGGATCGAAGCACGAATCACATAGCACTCGTTGGGCCGCTTCCGCCGCTCGAGGAAGATGAGGATGATGAGGAGGAGGATGAGAGGAGCCGGAACAGGGTGGTGGACGAGGGTGCGGTGGTTGTTATGGAGGACTCGGCGGTGGCTGCTGCTCCATTGTTTGGGCTGCAAAACACAGGAAGATAGATTGGGTTGAACATCAGCGAAGGCAGGGCGGGAGGGGGGGGGGGGGGGGGTGTGGGTGGTTGGGGGGTTTGTTGTATATGGATTATGTTACGGTGTTTGATTGTTTTTTTTATATAAAACCGTAGGCCGTCACATTAATATCAAGTAAAGGTTCAAGTTCATTAAGGATACAATACAAAATAAAGTAAATGAAACAAAAGGAAAATAATCGTAGAGGCAGAAGAGAAATCTACGAGAACGACCTCTCCCAAACCTCAAAACACTCTACTCTTGAATACAAAGTCGTCCATTTGCGAGTGAGACGAGCTCGCTCCTACACAGCATTTCCCCAATATGGTGTTTGTTCAAAGAAAAAATTGAATCGATTAGTGAGTTTATACCAATATTGTCAGTGGACACTCACCCGTGGATCTGCTCGGATGCCTGGTAGCTAGATTTGGGAATTTATGAACTACTCTACTTGTATATATTTTACTTCGTATCAATCAGATTTGAAAGGGTTTTTTTTTTTGTAAGTATTTTTCTTGATCAATTTTTTTCTCTATCAACAACCAGCATGATTTAAATCCAGGTCTCTTCATGATAGAGAAGAAAAAGAAATATATAATCATATGGCAAGTCAAGAAGGGATGATAGTTGAATTTTCTTTTTGTTCTTCAAATAGGTGGGTAAGGTAACATTAAAACTCGAATTCAATATTTATCCTTAACACAGGTAAACTCTGAACTGTTATGTTATAGCAATTGAAAATAATCAGTGGGCATTATAAAGAAAATTTTAATTAAATTTAGCAAGAAAAAGTGAAATTAAACGCGCCAGATAAGGGTCGAACCTATTGACTTTCTGCTTAGAAAACAGACGCTCTATCCACTGAGCTACAGGTGCCTTGAAAATGAATTAAATTGTGGCTGCTGGGATTCGAGCCCAGGTCTCCACGGCCACAACGTGGAATTCTCACCACTAAACTACAGCCACAACTATGGATGAGGAGCATATACTTTGATGTTCATATGTTTAGAAATTTGAAAAATATTCATGTACTAAACAGAAGTTAGCAATTAACCGTATCACTTAATTCAACAATGATGCAAAAAATATATCTAGAAAACTTATCAGGATTAAGTCCAGGCCTGAACTCCCTTTCTGGCCCTATTTGGGCAGAGTTAATGTTAATATCATGGATCACTATGATAAGGTTCTTCTTTTGATTTTCCGAGTGTTGTTGATTCCCCATAAAAATAAAATCTTAGCACCATATGTAGTCAGTCCCCTTTGTGGCTTTGTCATTCTAATGTTAAACAGGTACCAGCAGGAAGTTCATGCTGCCTTTGTCATTCGTATGCTATAAAGGTGCCAGAATTGCTTCCAACAGTCATGAGCTGTGAATATATGTTTTTACATTTCAATTAATGGGAGTTTGATTACTAATAAGACTTGCTTTTACTAAACATTCTCTTAATTTCTTTCTTTTTTGTTAGGTAAGTGATGTGAATTGAACTAATTATAATCTCCTGGTTGTAATTTTTTTTATTGTTAATGGTTTAAACCAATCTGATTTCTCTCAGTTATTTGGATTTTAGTAAGACAATTAGATATATGAAGTTAGAATGCAGGTAGATACACAGGAACACGATGGCCCATATGTGGCATGCCACACCATTGACCGACCCTGAGATTTGAAAATTTAGGTGGGGCCTTAGGTCAACTTTTAAATTGGAGCCCTATAAAAAAAATCTTGTTTACAAATCAATTTGTCATCTCAAAAAAATGAGATTGTCAAATCCAAATTTTTAATTTCATATTCAATTAACAATAATATGTTAATATAGTTATAAAAAATATAAGAAAAAAGAAAATTAACCAAAATTAAATTCAAGAAGGGGCCAAGTACCTTAAAATGGATATCAGAGAGAGAGAGAGAGAGAGAGAGAGAGAGAGAGAGGGTAGATATGAAACCCTAAAAAATGACTGGAGAAGATTATAAGAGAAAGAGAACCCTATAAGGGACAAAAAATGTTAGAGAAGGGGGTGACTTGCACTTTCTAAAATAGGTCTAAGAAATTAATTATGTAGAAAGAATTATACCCATTTGATTAATGAAATTTTATTTAGATGGTTGGGATTGTGATGCAGCAAGATCATGATCATGGACCATTCGATCAATGCTTGAGAACCACCGAATGGAAGATTATTTGTATTTTTTAGTAGGTTTAGTTTTATTATATTTATCCAATCTTTTCTGGATAATTAGAATTAATATTGTTTAGATATCATTCAGATATGGTGTTTCAAATAAATTTGTGATATGAGATATTTAGAGAGATTTGTGGATATCTATTAAGATTTTTTGCTCTATAAATAAAATTTGTAATCACATAATATAATTTTATTTTCTCTACTGTATTTTGTTATCTTAGGAGAAACTACATAGAATTTTCATCGTTTCTGGTATTTTTAGGAATCAAGGGTCAGCAGAAGAGCGTAACCTTACGATGCATCAGTTGCTATCAAAGTTTGCATCGATCACCACTGTGAGCCGCCGCTGCCTCAGAGCCCTGCCGTCGCCATCGCTATCATGAGCTGGTGCCACTGTTGAAATATCGGGTGTACTATTTAAACCCCGTTTAATGGAAAACCACTCCTGTGAGAAAGCCACCCGACCAATTTTTTAAAACCTATAAAACCACCCCTTGAATACACAATTGTGTAAAATCACCCCAACTCATTTAATAAAATTATTTTTCTCTCTTCTTCTTCTTCTTCTTGTTGACCTTATTTGTGTTATATTTTATCCTTTGAAACCCTATTAGATCAATTATTTTAATTTATTTTCTAATTATAAGTTTGATATAGTTTTTTTTTTTTTATATTCAAACCAGACTAGCAATATAAACTAACAAGGACTCATTTTATTCAAATATGTGATTGATGTTAGTTTAAAAAACATAACTTTTTTTTGTGTGTATATAATCCTACTGGGTATATAATTCTTAATTTCTTATATATGATTGAGTATTTACTTAATCTTTTGTAATGCAGTATGACTCCTAAGGAACGTAATCGACCTACAGCTTTCAATTGAAAAAATTATTCCAATGACATGGCATCGAGTTCTCAAGATGATGAAGTTCAAGCAGATCTATAAGAAGTAGCTTGTGATTATTGGTTCGTATCGACACTGTTATTGTCGGCCATTGACACTTTTCTCAACATTCATGTGTCGACTGATACTTATCTTTTTATTTTTCAATAATCTGCTAGTATTAACACTCCACTTGGTGACATATTTAATACATATCGATAATACGTGTGTCGATATTATAACAAAAAAAAGCTTGTGTAACCATTCCGTTCGACACTAGAAGTGTCGTCATATGTAGCACCAGTCGACATTATGTTTGTCGAACAATACATGGGGTGGTTTGATTCAAAATAGGGTGTGGTTGGTAGGGGTGGTTTTCTTTCCTCTCGGGTGCATAAAAGTTATTTGTGAAGGGGTGGTTTTCTCATTATATGGGTGGGTACGTAACTCCCCTGTCAAATATCCATCTCCATTAATTTCTATTAACCCGTTTCCCACCCATCCACATCTTTCTATCCCATCCCTCTATCCCATTCGTACCACTCCAAATCCCCACCAACAAAAACATATAAATAAAAAATTGATTTCATTTCACACAAGTTCACCCATATTTCTTTTCATTTTATTCCAAAATATAGATTTTCAGAGATCAAAGAACACAATGTCGGTTAACTAAATGTCTTTAAAGCCATGGAATCAAAATTCAATGGATCATGTCATCAATTACTCGGACTTCGTCACTAAATCGTTCAACCAAACTCGAGAACGAGGATAAGGTTTTATAGAGGGCGAGAATGATGCAGCACAGTAATGAACCATTCTATCAATGTTGAGGACCACTAAATAGAGGATTATAGATGATTTACACTTCTTAGTATTTTAGTTTTATATATTAGATTTATTTTATCTTTTCTGGATAATTATGATTAATATTATTTAGATATCATTCAGATATTGATGTTTTTTTTTTTAGTTAGGATTTGAATTTGAATTTGAATTTGGAGTTGGTTAGGATTTGGTCAAATAAATTTGTGATTTGAGATATTTAAAGAGATTTGTTTTGTTAGGATTTTTTGCTCTATAAATAGAATTTGTAATCACGTAATTAATTAAGATTTGGTTAATATAATTTTATGTTTTCTACTGTATTTTGTTATCCTATGAGTAGGGCTGGTAAACGAATCAAGCTGCTCGGGCTCGGCTCGGTTTGAGCTCGTTTCAGGCTCGTTCGTTTAGATAAATGAGCGAGCTTGAACAAATTTTAAAGCTCGGTTAGGCTCGGACCTGGATCGAGCTTCATTTTATGTTCAAATTCGACTCGTTTATGTTATTAAAACTTGGTTGAAGCTTGATTAAAGTCATTTATAAAATCAGAATATTAAATTAATACAAAGTTATGCTCGTTTAAGCTCATGAACTTGGCTCTTTTAGGCTAAAATTTTGTTTTCAATTCTTAAAAACCCTAAAATGAAGAAGAACGCTAGGCTCGTTGAGGCTCGTGAGCTCGACTCGGCTCGGCTTGGCTCGACTCGTTTATAAACGAACCGAGCTTGAACATGTCAAAGCTCGGCTCGTTTACCACCCCTACCTATGAGGATTAAAAACTACATAGATTTTTCATCGTTTTTGATATTATTAAGAATCAATAGACTCGTTGAAGCCCATCGTCCTATTATTCTTTGCGAATCAACATCGTCATTGTAACATACAAATCTTGCACCCCTAAAGGTTGATTGGGTTAGCAAAAGAGCGTAGCCTTACGGTATATCAAATTGCTTACATTTTTTTCATTTGGGGTTCTTCTATGATTTAAAAATAATAAGATTTTATAATGGGCTAGACTGAGACTCAGAACAAAAATATAGAGTTGTTGTGAGCTTTTGAATTTTGGGGCATTTCCCTGGGTGGGGGGGGGGGGCCTAGGTGGTCGATCGCCTATTGCGCCTACACCCAGGGCCGGCCATGCACACAGTGAGAAGATGTTTGCCCTCTTGCCCCTCTAAAATTTATTTCCGTTTTTCACAAACTCACGTTAAAAAATATTGTGTGTTGAATTGTCCTTAGAAAATGTTATGCTTTTCCTTTTGCAGTCATATTTGCAATCTGCACTCGTTTTAATATATTTTTACATTCATATTTAGATAATAATTATATCTTTTATTAAAAATTAAAATAAATACTTATATTAATTGAATGTATATATTTTTCTATTTTTATATGATATATATGACAATGAAATATATATTATAATTTTATATATGGATAATGTTATATCCAACCCTATTTAGAGCCTCAATTCTAGTTTATATGTGTTTTGAATTTTTTTAAATAGTATACCTTATCTAATGAAGTAAATGCTTTTATAAAAAATGAAATATATACTCCAATGAATTGCATGGTTGCATTTATAGAAAATTTAAAAAAATTCTTTCGAAACATATGTCTTGTTAACATGAGCATATGCGTCGTTAATTTTCTATCGATGCATACAGGACTGAAATTGGGGTTGGAAATGGATTTGGGTGTAACAACGCACTTTATATATTGCATTAATCACCTTGTTATCATAAAAACTCACATGTCTAAACTATATTTTAATGGGTGTAAAATTATGTCCACTTGTAAGTAGAGTATCCTATCCAGTTTTTATTTATTTATTTATTTATTTTGATAAGTGGTAGACAGGATGCCTTTAATTATATTAAAAGCATGGGAACATGTTAGATTAACGTTAGTTGGATAATTTGATTGTACAATACGTTTATGACTATCATATCTTATCACATCAAGATAGACATGTCATTAAATTCTTTCTTTAAATATTTCATCATTAAATTCTTTATTTAAATGATAATCACACATAATAAATTTTAATATGTTATCTTGAAATGATAAGATTAGACGGTCACGAACGAGTTGGACAATCAAATTGTCCAACTAACATTAGACCTAATCAGATCCCAAAAACATAGTCCATTAGGATGACTATCATGTTTTGGTAGTTTCATCTCACCTCACATGGATTTAGTGGACCATTGGACTTTTCACTTTTCATTAAGCATAGGGTGATGCAACACTAGCAATAAATAATAAACAATAATGATTTTTAGACCCCAATTTTACAAGCCCCAAATAGACCCCATGAGGTGGAAATAAGACATTATTCATTATGCCATTTACTTAATTATTTCATCATTATGTGTTTGACAGCTTTGATTTATCCAATTATTGTGGAGTATCATAAAAAATATATAATAATTTGTTTCGTTGAAAATAATCCCACGCGAGAACCGCCATTGCAGTGTATATAAGGGTTCCCTGTGAAAAAATAAATATAAAAATAAAGAAAAACAGGATCGGCAGAGAAACAGATTAGAAGATGAGTAACCCATGCCCCATATGCCTTGAAACCCTAACCCAAGAATCTTATCTTGATCAATGCTTCTGTAAGAACTTCCCAAGAATCCTATCTCGATCAATGCTTCCGTAAGAACTTCCTCTCTCTATGTCTCTGATTCTCCCAATTCAATTTCTTTTTTATAATAACAATAATTTGCATAGTCATAATAATTTATTTTTATTTATATTTGTAAATGATTTACACGTATTACTTTCTGAAATGTAACATATACTACAGTTGTATTCTGTGGAAGTGTTACATTTTATCATTTTTCTTTGCTGTTGCAGAGGAGTCTGATATGATCCTTGAAATGTAAGTCTTATAACGATATAATGTTATTTAGCACGTGGATTCATGGATATTTCAATGATCAATCATATTATTATTCATAACTATTTAGTTTACAGGGGAGTCTATTACATTCTTTCTCTTCTTTTTTGTTTCTACAATATTTTTTAACATGAATATCATAAACTGTTGCATTAACATATTATGTTACATTTATGCATCATTATTACATTTATGCAACACTGTTACATTATGTTATATTTACACAGTTATACAATTATAAGATTGTTATATTTACATTTATGCAACACTGTTAGATTCTGTAACAATTATAATCATAAAAAACTGAAACTTTTTTTTTGTATTATTTAGGTAATTTTGGTGTAATTTAGATAAGTTTTGGTGTAATTTTGATAAAAAATAATTTAGTAAGTAAGGTTTGGTATAAAATTTATAAGAATTTTAAAATTCAAATTTTGAAATAGACAAATTTTAGAATGAAATATATTTTTTAAAATAGGTAAATTTCAAAATATGCAAATTCAAACTAATGTGAAAGATTAATAAGAGAAAAAAGGATATGGGTTAATCAGATTTATTTTTAATGAATGGAACACACATGACTAACCATTAGCTGACACATGTTCGCTAAATGCCAATGATATCACGACACGTGTGTCACGTGCACCTTCATCTTACTTCGTATTTGATTGATAAAAAAGTATACACCGCGTATCCTGGATCTCATCGTATCCTCCAAATCTCACTATATCTTCTCACATTATGTGATATCCTCTCACCACTCCAAAAGATCTGGAGAGAATCGAGCAATACTATAAAAAGGAGATGTAATTCTATGATGAAATTCATTTTCACAAAATTTATTATTGACTTAGGTGTTGTTTGGCACTGGAGGAAAGCGGAATTTAAGTGTTGATTGTTAAGTGCAGAAAGAGTAAGGATGATAATATTTAAGAGTTTAGTAAAAAAAACGTCTGGTTCAATGAAAAATATTAAGCAGTATTTTAAATAAGTGTGTTTGGTTAACCAGTTGACTCATGTGATTATTGGAAGGATATTTTGATCATTTTATAAGTGCTGAATGTTATTTTGATGTTTGGTTGAAATGGAAAACATATTTTTTTAGAAATATTAAATATTATTCCTTTTTAACATGTTAAAAATACTAGTCCCACAATTTCCTTTGAAGAGCTAAAACAATATAGTGTCTGGATACCCACGTGTTTATATATTTCCACCTATTTCATAGAATTGCAAAGACACCTCAATTGGACTGCAATTATGCAAACACATCGTAATGCATTGATTAAAATTCAAATAAAGAACAAAAAAAAATTGGGATGGACCCCTTTTGTAAGAGTTTGACAATTACATAAATTGTATCAAAATGCGCACATAGAAATGTTTTATTTTAACATTTAAAGTCCACATGGACAAAGATAGTCAATCTAATTTCATTGATCTGTCATAATAAGCAGCACTATTCGGATTTCAACACTCCCACATTTCCAACCATTTGTCTGATGTTTGTTTCTGCTTAGAGACCTGAAGTTGACATTCAACAATTATATCTTCAACTTCATGTATCAACTCCCTGAGTCCATCCACAAGAGCATGAACTATATGGTCTTTACGCTTCGATTTCTCTGCATCTTTGAGGAAGCTTTGCAATAAGTAAAGTTGTGACTTCATATTCTCGAACTCATCTCGAAATTCAATCACTTTGTGACCTTCAGAAGCGAGTGCATTTATCAATTTGTCCAAGAAGACGCCAACTACTGTGTCCACCATTCTTTCCTGTACTCCAAAATCATACACATCCAAATAGAACAAGAAGTAAGAAGAAATATGAATCACTTAAAAACTACAACAAGTCTAATTTGTGCTCTTTTGATGAATACAAGTAAATGCAGATATACATCTAACAACAGGATTTTAAGTGAGGACAGTATAAACATTTCTCTGTTTGTATGATTTTTATTTGTTCCATGTGCATGAAAATGAAGAATGTAAGCTACCAGGTAAATCAGACATTCAGCAATATTTAAGAATCACAAATTCTTAAGAGGCACAGAGTGAGACATGAAAATCATTCGACTTCCGGTTAATTCATATATGAACTGAAATACAGGATCATTATGCCAGAATGAAACTTAAGGTCAAAATTTTTATGGCTGTACTAGCGCCTGACCATGAAGTTAATTTATACTGGGAATCTCTCTATGTTTAAAAATATTGAACCATAAAATTTCTTGAATCTAATTTCACAACAGCATGCCTATATAGGTATGTTGTGCATCAAAATATTATGCACAAATAAGCATACTTAAGCTCTGAGAGCTGACAAGCCAATTGATTACTAATTATGTCAGATTAGAAATCTCTTGCAAGCATATTATCATTTATGGCTAAACCACCTTGTCATCTAGACATTGTTTGATCAGAGCCCATTTCATTAACATTATAAAGACTATGTGGAGAGATATATAAGAAAAGAAATCTACACACAAAACTACAGAAGATAATTTATAGTTATCAGGTAGAGTATCAAAGCAGTATATTATGAATTTGTCAACTATGGTTTTAAGAGCTCATATGCAAGTCTTTGTTTGAGGAAAATGTAGTTACTATTTGGTAGATATATTTCTTGCAAATGTTATAGGTTTCCTAGTTTAAATGAAATTTTAGTAATGTTTCTTTTTGCAAACAAGCTTCTGAACCAGGAAGTGAGATCTCTTTAATGCTGTGATTGCTTTAAATGAACACATACCTTAAACTAAAAATGTGATTATGGAACATACAAGGTTCACAAACATCTCAAGTGGTGAAGAGGAACATGAAAAATCTTTTAGCTTCAAATTGAAATAGAGAAAGCCTAAATCCAAGATCATAAGGACAGCATGAAACCATAGTAAGTTTTTGAGTAGTTCTTTTTCTTTCCTTTTTTTTAGTTTTACTATGAAATTATCCAAATTCAAGTGGATTGGACCACCAATTTTCATAGAACTAATTCCATAAGGGAAAAATGTTATGGACAATACTTTTTCCAACCCCAATTACAGTCCCCATATGTTTTGAATTTTTAAAAATAATATACCTCATCTAATGAGGTATGCACTTTTATAAAAAATTGATGCATATACTCCAATCAATTACATGATCAATTTATAGAAAAAAAATTAATGAGGTATACACCTCGTTAATTTGAGTGTATGATGCTATATAGGTATGTGGGGCTAGAATTGGGGATGAAAAAAAACCGTGTGTAACGAAGCTCATACATAAGTAGTTGTGAATGTTGTCAAAAGGGGTCACCATAGTGGGATTACATTACTTGCTAAGCACCCACGTTATCCATTCCAAGTTACAGGACCCCAAACCCCAAATCCTGAATTTTCTGAATCAGTGAGTGAATCCCTCAATTCCATTGACATAGAAGCATCATATATTACTATTGGGTTTTGTTTATGTGCATCTTTCATGTTCATGGCATGCAAAAAAAAACACTACAGAGAGAGATTTGTAAGGAAAAATCCACACAAAGAACTATAGAGAGAGATTTGCAAGGAAAAATAACTATATAGAAGGAGAGGTGATGGTTACCAAGTAGAGTATGAAAGTAGTGCAACAGAGAGAGTCCTAAGGGAAGACCAGAGATGTAGAGAGAGCAGAGTAGAGAAGTCTTTGTTTATTCTTTTTATGTTTTTACATCATCTTCTTCTTCTTCTCAGAGGATCGGAGGCGAAAAAGAAAAAAAAAAGGCAACACGTTCGATCTTACCCGGAGATGTGAAGATGAGGGGCCGACGAAGAAGCGAGACGGTGACCGAGGTCGTTCGGGGAGATCAGCGCAGTGGCTAGGGTTTCTTATCTGGGGGCGAACATTTTTTTGAGAGAGAGAGAGAGAGAGTTAAAAAAATGTTTATTATGGTTGGTAAATACATCAATTAAACGATGGCAGTATCGACTTTTTGCAAGGGTAATACTGCGGAAAGCTTAAAAAAAGTGACCTCCCGATTACTTAAAAAATGACGTCTTTTTTACTTTTTGAGATTTTTTTACTACTGAATTTAGGAGCCAACCAAACGCCATATAACATCATAACTGCTTATGTTTAAACAATTAGTCTAATAAGTGCTGAATGAGGATCAACCAAACACCCCCTTACTGTTGGAGTATCTTTTACATGTCACCTCCTCCTCTTTGCTCGCTCAGCGAAGAACGTTAGTCAACGCTTCAACCCAAGCAACGGATTGTACATATCCGAATATATGGTCCAACTCAAACCCGGACGATCAGATTTTGTCCCCTCCATGGACCGCCCTCCGTGTGGAGGAACACCAATGGTGAGGGATTGTTTACGGAAACAACAACAGCCCCTTCAATACTGTTTTTAAAGAAACTTTGAAGTCGCAACTTGTCACCAAATCATATATAATAATAGAATAATGTGACATATTGGATTTCATTTTGCTTTTTTCTTTGCGGGGCTGACAGGGTGTTTACATTAAGTTTGAAGTTTTCATGTCCCCATCGCAACTCGCTATTATATGAGTTGAATTAATCGATGGGTCCGATGCCTTTAATTTGGTCCTCTGTTTATCAGCATTCTCGCTTTCTGCAGCTGCTGCAACGTGTCGTTTCTGAGGTTATCTCTGGTTACACGATTATAAAATTAATTTTAAATAAAAACTGAGTTTAAAACTAATTTTACATAATTTTTTCATAGCTTCTGAAAAACTCATATTTTAAATATTTTTTTACATAATTCAGTAACAAAAACTTTTGACCCTAATTTTTTTGGTTGAAAACATGTTTAGAAAAAACAAAAAAATGTATAAACACGTTTTTAAACGGACCTTTAATCGTCCAGCTTTTATGAGATTTATGGGTAGCCTTTTTTTTATTTACTTGGTCCCATTCTCATCTGACCCACTGGAAAGGATGATCCACTCGTTGGGGCTTTCATCTACACTCCAACATTGAAGTATTGTTGTTTAAGTTTGTAAACTTTTTTTGTTTTTGTTTTTTGAAATGTTTAAGTTTGTAAACTTGGAGATTTATCCTATCAAAAATGCTCATTGCAATTTGAATCAAGATAAGTCTCCATGGAAGGTGGAGACCTCACCGTATCTTCATGACAATATAAAAAATTACACCTTAATTAAAATTAAAAACAAATTAAAAAGAAGATGCATTCCTTTGCAATGTAGGTTGGAAAGTTTTTGCTTGTGTAGTATTTGGAGGGGCAAAATTCGACTTACCGGATTCGGGTAATCGGATTCGAACTCTCCCGTTCTCCTCCGCCCAAGATGATCTTCGTTCCGCCGATCAGCAACCTCCTAGCGTTGTTCCCACCGAGATGATATTCGTTCCGCCGATCAGCAACCTTCGAGCGTCGTTCCCACCGAGAGGTGGGGGTCTTGCAGAAGACCCTCCGACGCTTAAGTCAGTAAAATGGTCGAATAATGGTATTTGTAAAAGAAATTGTGCATACCTGTTATGTCTGTCATTGCCCCCTATTTATAGTTGGGAGAATGGGTTTAGGGTTTGTGATTGTTCTCATCACATCGGACGGCTGAGATTTTATTAGTCATTAATGAGGGAACAATAGATAAAATTGTTAGATATGATCCATCAAGAGAATCCATATTTGATGGGGATTTGATGGACATAATCAATAATGACCTGATCATATGATTCATTTGATATTGATGGAGATTAAATGTTGATAATGACCAATAATTGCTTAAGATTCATAGATATCACTACAATTATTGAATGGATCAGATACTGACTTGGTCGATCTTGGGTTCCCGGGTCGAACCCGTTCGCGACGAGACTAGCTGGGCCGTCATGTTGTCGAGTGAAACCTGAATAGTCGGTTTGTCGAGTTGGACTTGGGCCTGGTGGACTGTTATCCGGTCGTTTGTTTTAAATGGACATAAATGGGCACGGTGGGTAGTTGAAAATTTTGGCACTCACAGTAAGATTGTAATTAATTAATTTCATATTCAATGTCAGGTAACAAACAAAATTAAAATGGGTATGCATGTGAAGCGGAAGACTTTTGTAGGATGGTGCATTGGTGTCTAATTGATTATGAGGAGGTTATTAGGTGCATATAGGGTCTCCTCAGAACAACTATTTTTAAGGACTAAAATAATACAGTGACAGTCAGGGTAATCTACCCCCACTGATTACGCGTTTAAGCCGTCCACTCTTTAGTCATTTGTAAATATTTACTTGTCCATTACAATAACTCAATTGCTACGGCGCCTACAACAGGAATAAATAAATAAAAAAGTGTGAGAGGATCCGCAAAGGACAAAGGACTAATATATAAGACAATAAATATATTAAGATGTTAATTTAAATTAAAAGTAATTTTATATAAGCAATGGTGGGGTGCTTTGGAGGGACCGTTGTCTCTAAGACACCATCCCCAAGGACAACAGCAAAATTGGACAGATAGGATTTAATATCTTTGTCAGTTTATAATATGAAATAAAATGTGATTTTTTAAAAGTGTTTAGCAAATGAGATTTTAAAATAATAATAGCAAGTGTTAATTAGTTTTGTACTGGAGATTGACAAACACTGATAAATACAGCACTAAGTAGTTTTCATCTCAAAATTTGATTAAGGTCTTTCTCAGTGCATGATATGTATAGTGATGTCCAACTGTAGTGGTGCCTATCTGCCCATGTCTGTAGTTGTTGACTATAAGATAGTGGGAACACCATGCAGGTTGATCAATTTGACATCATGAGAACCAAAGGTTCAAAATTAACACACAATATCTATATGATCAATTTTCTAGTTTATTCTAAAAAAATAGTTATTCACGTTCCCTGAGTTCACTTGCTTAGTTATCTAGGATAATTAATCTTAACAAAGGATAAAAAACCTATCGATTTAATATTTATTCACATTTATGAAAATCAAAATAAAAAATGTAAAACTGAAGTTCACAAGTCTCTACCAGAAACAAAAAAAAATCTTCCTGTTTTTCAAAATTAATTAGAATGATTTTTTGTAATTTATCTTGATTTTTTATTATAACAAACATGATAAGTTGTTCTCTACTTAATCATTGTCTGTGTGGCAAACTGGTTCAATTCTATAATTAAGTACATAAAAATGTATGCAAACAAACACACAAATGCATGCACTACATCAACATGTCTCATTCATTAAGATAAGATTGAAGGACAATGTGTACACAAAAGGAATTAATGACAACACATTGAATGTTAATTGACAAAAATGTTATATACTGTGGAGTCTGATGATGATGTGTGTAGAGGTTTGTTGGTGCTACGTAGGGGCGGACGGCAGGGATCGAGTTGCCTGGTCAGCTCGCCCCGAGAAAAAAAATTTTGGGGTATATTCCATGTATTGATTTTTTTGTCCTTAATGAGATGTCAGTATAAAAGGGCATTTCATATTTTTTCATTAGGTTTTTGGGGTTTTTATATTCAGTGTGACCATTGTAAAAATTTCTCCTTAGATTGATCTCTGATGTGTTCTGTGGACGTAGCAAGGTTTGTCGAACCACATAAATTTTTGTGTCTTGTTTTGATTTGTTTGTTTATTTCTTAGATTGATTGCATTCCAAGATGAAAAAACCCTAACAAAAAAGGTGTGAAATGGAAGGTTCCGAGCAGGTGATGAAGTCAATTAATAACAAAACAACATAACATTACGAGCGAATTATGAGATGATGAAACAGTCCACAAGACCGACCAGGTATTTATGAAAGACAAAAAGTCTGTCAAACATTCAACCGGTACGTCGTCCACTCTCTGTTGATCTCTTCTTCTCCTTTAATAGCTCCATCAGAGAATGCAGGCTCCCATTTGTAAGTAAAACAAGAGCATAAGTACCACCACACAATTAACCCAATTTGCGGACCTATTCAAACCCAGAAACCCTTAATAAGTACTACTCTATCTGAGCAAATTGAGAGAGTAAAAACTAAAAGAGATGGCGAGGAAGAGAAAGGTGGGTGGTGGCGAGGGGGGAGACTCTATTGGGTATGATCACGACGAGGTGGCGGCGATGACGGTAGAGGGAGAGCTTGGCGGCGGTAGGAGGGTGAGGAAAAGATATGTAGGGGTGAGACAGAGGCCGTCGGGGAGGTGGGTGGCGGAGATCAAGGACACGATTCAGAAGATAAGGGTCTGGTTGGGCACCTTCGACACTGCCGAGGAGGCCGCACGAGCCTATGACGAGGCCGCGTGCCTCCTCCGTGGCTCCAACACCCGCACCAACTTCGGGCCCTCCTCCGCTACTTCCCCAGCCCTACCTTCCAAGATCACTAACCTCCTCCTCCGCCGCCTCAAAGCAAAGAACAACACCATCATCATCAACAACAACAATAACAACACGTCTTCTTCTCCTACAACTTCCTCTCCTCCATCTTCATCGGTAAGTGCAAACAAGCTGGTTTTGTCATCGTTAAAGAATCATTATTATGATATTATTAATTTTTTTTAGTTTTCTTAAAGTCATTATTATAATAACATTATTGTTTTCTTAATTTTTTATTTTTCTATTTTGATATCTTACATTTTTCTCTGTGTATCTATAAATAGAACATTTAGTTTCTTAATGCAATAAGAATAATTCATTTCTTTTATTATGACAGCCATCATTGGATCAGCAACAACTACTCCATCCACAACAAGAAGAAGAAGAGACTCAATTCATGGAATTCTTGAATGAACCGAGTAATTCCTGCATCACAACTAAATCCGATGATGGTGGGTCTTACATGCCCGCTATGGTTCATGATCAACAGGTCATGAGTACTAGTAGGAGTAGAGAAGATGAAGAGTTCGTCAACTTTGAAGACGATTTGGACTTGCAGTTCTTGATAGACAACACAGATAGCTCCTCCTCGTCGTCGTGTTACTACTCGCCGTTTGAGATGGCCGAGGAAATGGTAGAGCCAATTCATGATCAAGAGGTGGATGAGCTGTCGTCGATGATATTGTACGAGAGGACATTCTCGGCTTCTCTGTATGCGCTCAACGGCATATCCGAGTGTCTGAGGCTGAGGTTTGGCTCCGGAGATCAAGATAAGAAGGTAGAACAAGTGAAGAAAGGAGAGGAGGTTATTATCACTCATGATGAAGACTCTTCTTCTTCTTCTTCTTCATTTCATGTTGCTGCAGATAATACTACATCGATGATGGGTGATACGGATCAGTCATTTTGGAGTTCTGTTGATCTCTCTCCAATATACCTCGTCATATAAACTGGACTGGTTATACAAAGACTCTCAAATCTTTGCATCCCCTCTAATTCCATGTGGGACGTCGTTGATCAAAACTCTTCTTTTTTTTTTCCTTTCTTAATTGGTTTGCATGTAGCAATATTAAGTTTTCAGGAATCCGGAGCTTCTGATGTATTCCTTCCTAAAGATCTAAAGGAATTCGGTTTTTAAATTTTTTGATTGTCTGATTATATATCAAAGTGCTTATGCTTTAGGTTTGTTTATTTAATTTACATCGCCAATTAAGTTCATCATTAATGGAAGGGGCAAAACCTGATCACCCAGGACGGACCGGGGATCTGTAATCTCTGCTGCTGCTCCTATTGATTGAGTAAAGCTCTTGCGACTGAGTTGTGGTCAGAGAGGGGGGAGAGTGACATCCAAAAGTTTCTTCGATGGTAAAATATTCCGTCTAGGGTTTTAGTAAAAATAAATTTCACATATCTTCTCTTTGGGACTGCATCCCATTTTTTTTTATAGTGTCGCCCATACTCACCCATAAGATCCTCCCCTAATCCTCCATTCACAGCAATGGTGAGAGGATGTCTTGGGATCGGAAAGATATGTTGAGGATCTAGGAGGATACGGTAGGATCTGGCTTATACAGTGGAGTATGGCAGATATTGAGGGATTTATTCCCGATCGATCAAGGTAAGGTGGGCCAAAGGTGACATGTGTTGTATATCATTGACACGCCCAATAGGCAAATGCCAACCATCAAACAATCTTGTTAGATTGAGGCAAGTCGTCCATATGATACATGGCGGGCTAAGATTGAGTCCATGGAATTTGGCCCCTATAGTTAGAATAGTTTATTTTTTTATTTTTTATTTTTTTAAAAAAATGTAGGCAAATCAAATTCAATCAAAATTGACTATATCCCAACAAAGACGAAAAATGAGACAGCGAAAAGATGAAAAAATGAAACACAAACATAGAAGAACAAGTCGACGGGGAAGGAAAAATCCCGAGGACCAAAACCTATTAGAAAAGATTTTTACTTGACTCCACCCCCCTTACTCAAATCACCTTCATCTCCTCCTCACTCACTGGAATGCCCGTTGCCCCAGCCAGATCCTTGCTCCATTCTCTTATATATGCTTTGTCTTGCTATTTTATAGAGGTTCTCAAACTAGAAGGTAGCATCCCTAAATACCATCTTAGTTTTGGCTCTACATATCGTCTTAACGCACACCGGTAACAATGACAATAAAACCCTCCCTATCTCGCTCTTGTCCTTTTTTTTCATTCTCAAAGTCCTGCAATGAATGACAACAACAATTCTTTTATGTTAATCTCTCTACAATTCTACAGATTGTCGGAGAAGTTGAAATAGATGCACCAACGACTATAACTAGTTCACCCCAGCATAGAGGGCAATTAGTCGAAGCCTATGCTCTCCATTTTGAGCAGTATTCAATTGTTACAAGTCTTTTCTATAACAAAAATCATAAAAAAAATTTCACCTTAAGCAAGATTTTAACCTTTCCAAGCCACCTTTTGGAGATCAATTGCCTGATATCATTGTCGCCTTTTGGGAAAACAAATATTAGAATCAGTGACGGACATACTATTTCTTGTGGGGGCTAAAGCTTATCCCCCAACCAAAATTGAAAAAAAATTAGGAGAAATTAATTAGAGGTATGTGGGAACACCTCTGTAATAACAATAGGTATCTGGATTTTTTTTATTTCCTTTAGTCCCTCAGTTAATGGTGGTATTATGTTTAGATCCTTCTATCCAACCTATTTTTTTTCCTTCTTCTTTTACCCCAACTCAATATGTTTTGTCATTTCTCCTCCAACCTTTCTCTTTTCCCCCAAACAAATGAAAATGTGAGACCGCCTCCACCACCCCCCCCCCCCCTGACCTCCCCCGACCGCCTCCTGCTGGAGCCCGGCCCCATCACCGCCCCCACCCCCTCCTGCGACCCCATCCGCGACCCCATCTACGATCCCAACCTACCCCGAGCCCCAAACTCACTCACCAATATCACTATATCCGCAACACATAAAACCTGCAACATGTATAATAGTGTGCAAATTGTGGATAACAGTTGAGGTGAATATTTTCATATTTTTACCTCTAAAATAGTATGCACAGTGGAACACATAGAATCTGTAACATGTATAATAGTGCACAAACCGCGGATAATAGTGTATACAGTAGAACATACAAAACCTGTAACACTGGGGTATAACGGAAAGAATGCACACAAAATGAAACAGTTGTTAGTGTCAGGGACCTAGAAAAAATAACTCAGCCACTTTAGGGACCTAAAGGAAATAAAAAAGTTGAAGGACCTATTGTTATTACATAGGCGTCCCCATGGACTCTAATTAATTTCCCCAAAAAGATTAAGATATCAAATCTCCACCCTTAGATTAGAGGAAAAAACATCTCAACCATTAGTCTACTTGTAACAAATTTTCACAAATTCCCCCCAAAAGCCAGGGCCAACTCTTTTATTAGACAAGTTAGACAATTGCCTAAGGCCCCCAGATACACAAAGACCCCTAAATTATTATTTTTTATAAGTAGGTCCAGATATTGATCAATAATAACTTAACAAATTGTAAAAAAATATTTATTTTTAAAAAAATTAATAGTAATTTTGATATTGTTAGAAAATAACAAATTAAAAACAATAATGATTCCCAGGCCCCAACTTCACAAGCTCCATCACATGCCTCATGAGGTGACATATGTCTAATACCTATTATACCCTTTCTTTTTTTTTTATAACCGATCCCCACAAAATAAGGATACAATTATGATTGATTAAATAAAAAATAAAAACCGATCTTCATTTTTAAGATCTCGTAATTGTTCTTCATCAAACTTGGGTATCATCACTATTTCTAAAACTATTGTCAACCGAAGGTCCCTCCTCCAACGGCCGCGGCAAAAGGCGCGGTGGGCTCCCCAAGTGGGTGTTGAGGAAGGATCTGAGGGTGTTGTTGGAGGTGGCGAAGCGGACAGTGAGGGCTGATTTGGTGGTGACGAAGGACGGGATGGGGAACTTCACGAAGTGGTGGAGGGGGTGGCGGCGGTTCCGGACAACAGCAGGAGAGGTTTTGTGATTTATATAAAGTAGGGGACATACTTTGAGAACACGGAGGGGAACAAGACCAAGACAAACGTCATGTTCGTCGGAGACGGGATCGGGAAGACGGTGATCAAGGCCAATCGGAATGTTGTCGATGGGTGAACTACCTTTCGTTCCACCACTGTTGGTGAGTGTTTTGTTAAATTTTTATTGTGTAGTTATTATTTTTATTTAGTTTATAAAGTTTATGAGATTGATTTTTGATATTCTATTACATTTGAAATATAACAGTTTTGTAAATGTGTGTATTATTTTTTGTATTTACATTTGAAATGTAATAATCTTGTAACAACATTATGTTATTTAACATGCGGATTCATGGATATTTCAATGATCAGTCATATTATTATTCATGACTATTTGGTTTGTAGGGGAGTCTGCTACATTTTTTTTTTCTACAACATTTGTCAACATAAATGTCATAAACTGTTACATTCACATATTTATGTTATATTTATGTATCATTGTTACATTCTGTTACATACATAAATGTATATTATTGTTACATTCGTAAATGTAACATTCAATCGCATACACATAATGATTTGTATTTGTTACATTTGTAAATATAATAGTTAATCGCATACATGTAATGATTTATATATTTGTAAATATAACAGTTAACTACATATGTATTATTGTGGAAGTGTTATATTTTTTACATGTCAATCTAAATAGTCATTGAAGAGCAAATTTTTTATTTGCTTTTGCAGAGGAGTCTGCTACATTAAAGTTATTGTTACATTTATACATCACAATTATACCATTACAAGATTGTTACAATTACATTTATACAACATTGTTACATTCTGTAACAGTTATAATCATAAAAAAATTAGAACAGTTTTTTTTGTATTAGTTAAGTAATTTTGGTGTAATTTAAGTAAGTTTTGGTGTAATTTTGATTAAAAAAATAATTTAGGTAATTTTTGTGTAAGTTAGGTAAGTTTTGGTGTAAAATTCACAAGAATTTTAAAATCCAAATTTTGAAATAGACAAATTTTATAGTGGGATATATTTTTTAAAATAGACAAATTTTAAAATATGCAAATTCAAATTAATGTGAAAGACTAATAAGAGAAAAAAAAAGGGATTTGGGTTAATGTGATCTATTTTAATGAATGACATATTTGTATTTTGTCATTATATCCAGTTTTAAAAATCAACAAACCAACTAACAAAGCGATGACACCTCATGGGACATGTGAGTTGAAGCTTAGGTATCATCACTGAATTAAAAATTGATAACATTTTATGATATTTAAAAATAGCAAAAAATATTTACATAACTTATAGGATTTAAAGGTTTTTCTAACTCCCAAAAAAATAGGATTGTGAAACCGCAAAACCTAAAAATGTGCCTCTTCACACTCTCTTCTTTTTTGTTCTTTTCACTCTCTTTCTTCTTTATTTAAAACCCTTCTTCTCACTCTATTTATTTTTTGGATTTTTTATTTTTAAGTCCCTAAAAACCATCATATTTAGTGATCGATCCCTCACTTCTGCATATTTGAGTTTTAGTCCCCAAATTTAAAAGATAATTCCTTTTTAATCCCTGAGAAGGACCTATCTGTAAATTATTTAGTTTTTTTTAATCCCTGATAGAGACTAAAAATGAATTATCATTTAAATATGGGGACTAAAATCCAAATACGAAGAAGTGAGAGATCGATTACTAAATATGATGGACTTAAAAATAAAAAACCCTTATTTTTTATATAAAAAAACCTCTTGCTATGGACAAAAAAAATATATGGTGTGGACAACACCGAGGAACAAAGCCTTTTTTTTTAATCAAATAAAAACTCGAATATAAAAACTTAATTAATGATTTTCATCTTGAAAACTAGAAAAATAATTTTTATGTAAAAAATTAATAATTAAAAAATGAAAATAAATATTATTTAATTAATATATACATATAAAAAATTTACCTTTAAAATTATCGATCTTAAGCCTCATAACATATTGAGCCGGCCCTGCTGAAAGCCCTCCTCTCCTACAAAAACATCAACCGTATAAATTTTTAAAAATAAACAATAAATTTCAACCATTAAATTAATAAAGAGAGGATAAAAAAATAAATTAAATAATGTTACCACAAAATAAAGTAAAAAGATCACTCATCCTCACTCCCAAAATCAATTCAAACAGTAGGAGACTATATAACTTTTTTCCCAATAGGCTTCGCTACATCTCTTTCGTATTGTATTTTTCTTCTTTTCATGTGATTCTTTGTATATTTTTATACTTTTATTCTTTCATTTTTTTTTATACCATTTACTAGCATGTTCTATTTGCAAATGAATGTTTTTGTTAAACATTAATTTTATAACAGTGATTTTTTCAAGCCCTCTTTTAAAAAAATGCTGGGTCCTCCACTGATTAGAATAGTTGTTAAGTTTCACAGTGGTTCTATTTGGCACATCGCTCTGCTTATAATTGTACTCTCTTCAGATGAAAGTAATTCACTTAATAGTAATGGGCTCATTTAATTTCCTTATGGATCCTCACCAATCATGAAGATGGACCTGTCAACTTTTTTTTATCTTTTCTAAGTCAATTCTCTAGTAATATTACTCTTTATTTTTGTATATTAATCAGCTTATATTTGAGGGGCTTTTAATTTTTATTCTGAGGCTATTTTAAATTAAAGGAAAAAAAATTTAACATCAATTCCCAACTCGGAATGCAACAATAATGTAAGGCAGTCTTTAACATATCTAACCAACCACAAATAGGATGCCCAATCATAAAATGCCCACTAAGTTTTGATTCCACTTTTAATTAAACAGAAAACTAAAAAGTGTTGTTAAATACATTCTAAAAAACTAACTTAATTAAAAACTAACTTTCAGTTCTTAGTGCAAAAATGTTGATTTTGAAAAACGGAAAAAATTCGCTTCCTAGGAATCAAGTCTATTTAAACCATTTTAGTCATATATATCTCGTTAGAAATCCAGTGAAACATATACTTCATTACACGTTGTATATATCTCATTAAATATTTTCTTTTACTTAAGAAAATTGAGTTCATTCAATTCGAAACACTTTTTATTAAAGTATATACTTTATTACATAATGTTTACTATTTAAAAAAAAACAAAAACATGTTTGGTCTGAGTTTTTATTAGTAAAAAAAACTGAGTTCTTTTGAAAAAAAAGAATGTTGTTACACTCAATTTTTTTCAGTCTAAAATACATTCCTACATATATTGTTAGAAATCCAGTTAATCATATACCTCATTAAATGTTGTATATACCTCATTAAAATTTTATTACGCTTATTAAAAATGGATTCGTTTTATTCGAAATGAGAGATATACACTTTTTATCAAAGAATATACTTCACTAGATTATGTTTGCTATTTTTATAAAAATAAAAATATGTTTAACTGAATTTTGGTTGGTAAAACAAACTGAGTCTAACATTTTCCTATATTTTATTATGGATAATGTTTTTTTACTATGGATAATGTTACGTACAACACTTTTTTCAACCCCAGTTCTAGTATACAGATTTTTAAAAAATAGTATACTCATCTAATGAGGTATATATTTTTTTTTATTAAAATGAAATATATATTCTAATAAATTGTATTGATGCATTTATAAAAATGTAAAAAATTTATATCGAAGCATATGTCTTATTAATATGGTGATTTTCTATCAAACATATAAGATTGAAATTGAAACTGAAAAAAAAACTTTGTGATAATTCTTATTAATGTGTAATAAGGCATATGTCTTATTACATGTAATCCTCGTTATTTAAATTTTTCTAGAAGTTCTCTATAAGTATTTACTTTTACAAAAATAAAACATATACTTTAATGAATTCTGAAATTACTTACATAAGAAATGAAAAATTTATATACTTCATTTAACATAATATATTCTTAATTGCAAATAAACAGGACTGTAAATGGACTGTGTGTAATGATACATTTAATTAACAATAAACTTTTTATAAAAAAAATAGAATAAATATAATTATTTGAGTGTGTAATTTTTTATTTTTGTGAAAGTATATGTTTCCATCTTTATTAGATAAAATATATATTTTAAAGATGATATCAGGGACAATTTTTGTTTGGAAGTCTTATTGTGGTGACTAGAGATTTATTTCCAAAGAAAGGATTATTGGCTAAAGACCTCGAGAGGTCGAGGCGAGGGACCTTGGGTCACTAGAAAAGATGGGGACTCGGATATCTGTAGGCACATATATAACTATGACAATTTTTTTTTTTTCGTGGAGGACATAAACTATGACAGTTGGTAATACTGACAGATATTAATTAGTTCAGATAATTGTGTACCAAGTCAATAAATGTTGCTAAAGCACCTACATGAGACACATGGACTTCATGTGAACACACACCTGTTTGTCGTCAGAATTTTTTTTTAGCAGGAACCACATCTGTATTGAAACAGATTACCATAACCAAACACCTTTCGTTTTCTTATATTTTCCTTTCCCCCGCTTGGATATAAATAAGAATAAAACAGAATAAATAATTTTTATTGTTTGAATGTAGAGAATATCAATACATAAGTTATATTAGAATAAATTGATATAAAATGATATATAATTCTAATTAACTCATGAAATTAAAGTTATTTTAATTATTTTACTCAAAAAATATGTGGGATACACTGTCAAATCAAATTTCATCACCTCTAATAAAACACATGTCAAATCAACTATCATTATTTTTTTAATTTTTATAAATATTTATCCACACTTTATTCACAGTTTACTCAAACAACAAAATTTTTATTATTGCATTTTCAATTAGAATAATTCAAAACACAACCAAACATAAAATTATTTTATCATTATTTATACTCACTTATGGTAAAATAACTGAATACACAAGAATTAGTTTTATTCTATATCCAAACCGGGTGAATATAAGTCTTTGTCATTGGGTTGGAAATTTGTTCAAAGAGTTTTATCTTGAGCGATTTTAATATATTTTTTTAAAAACCATATATTTTCTCTCACAAATTATGCAACCGATGGAAAAATATTTATAAACAGAGATATATATAAAAAACTATGGGGCATTTAATTTGGTGGATTATTAATTGTAAGTGTTGATTTATAAGTTCAGATAATATAAGTGTTAATATTTTAAGTGAAAAATATTTATAAACAGAGATATATATAAAAAACTATGGGGCATTTGGTCTGGCGGATTACTATTTGATTCGACAAGAAAAATAAATTCTTATTTATGGTATTTATAGAAGGATATTTATATTCACTTTATGAAATATTTTTTTTATTGATGTTTAATTCACCACTTTTTATAAATGGAAAGATTAGGGGCAAAATAATCTTTTAACAATCACTAAATAAAGTACCTTTTAAATAAGTGTCAAACTGTTTACTTATTAAAAAAATATTTATTTATCAACAAATACATAAAATAAACACTCAGTTCAGTTCAAAAAAAGTATTTATCGTCAATGCTCAAATAAAAATAAATACTTATTTTAAGTGATAAGTCAAATAAATGTTTATTTTCCATCGAACCAAACGCATGTGTAGTAGCAACGCCCTTGTCACTACTCACTTGAATTCCGGCGAAGGCCTAAGATAGCGTTTGATAACGCGATTGTAAAACTGATTTTCTGCGATCGCTATGTTTAAAACTAATTCTGCACGAAGCTGCCTTCCCCCAGCTTTCGATTGTCTGAAATCTATTTAGAGAAAGTTGCGATTGTAAAACTGTTTGATTGCACCAGTACAGAACCAGATTCTGCAATCACAAAAGCTGTATAATTGTGCAACCAAATGCTGCCTGGAAACATACGAATGGGGAATAGAATAACCTGAGGAGTGAATACAATATCCATTGTACTTCTAGGCCAACAATTCTCAGGAAAAATAAGAAAATAAGTCTTCTTGATTTGCTTGATTGACACCTAACTTTGGATTTTTTTTAGTAGCTATATATATTATATAATTCTAAAAATAATTTTGTTATTCATTTAGCCCACATTTAATTGGATAATGTAGGGATAATTAGACATGCAGCCTCAGTTTTTTTAAATGAATACTTCATATAAAATAATGTGTTTTTTTTTAATAAAATATATACGGTAGAGATATTGTCTTATACTAATAATATAAAAAGATTCAAAAAGAGATCGAGAGGGACGATGAAAAAATGCTGAAGGGACATATATTGCCTTATCTTAATAATATAAAAAGATAAAAAAAAAAAGATACATAAAGATACTGAGAGGAACAATGAAGAGATGCTCAAGGAATATTGTCTTATGTTAATAATATGAAAAGATAAAAAAAAAAGAGAACAAGAGTGACAATGAAGGGATGAAAACGTGGTAAGAATTTTATGTTTGATTTAATTCAAACATACTTAAAATTGTGATATTTACTTAAAATATAAAAAAATTACATAATTTTCATGTAATGAACTATATATTTTATTGAATTCATCTTCAATCCTAGATTTATACCCATATCAAATGAAAATTTGAATAAAAAAAATCACAAAATCATCTCTAACACTTGATCCAAACTCATATTAAATGAAATGATTAAAATACATCCAAATGAAAAGAGAGATAAAATTTTCCAACGGCTCTATTTTAGACGTGAATAATTGGGATAAGATAAGAATTTTTTAAAATAATAATTGAAGACATCATATCAATTAAAATTTTTATTTAAATTATTAATAAAATTTACATATAGATTTAAATAAAGAATATCAAAATGAATTTACATAGAAGGCTGCGTATGAATACTTTTATTTGAAGAAATATATAATAACTGTAATAATAATATTAAAATAGCATAGCGGGAATACTATGGTATACAATAACTTTTAAAAACAATAAATAAAAATGCTCTTTACACAAGTTATACATGACAGCCGATTTGATTGATTTGAGTGTTTGCCCTCACCCAGCATTGTTTTCATGGAGGGGACAAATAGGAGAGAAGAGATCCATCATTTGAAGCCATAATAGATTCAAAACCCCGTGACTTCTTAACAGTGGGTCCATTGTGATTGCATTCATACAAGTCTTCATGTTAATTCATTGGACTACTGATGACCAATTGAATTTTACATCTTGTACAGAAATCTCTCAAACGTTTTGAAAGGGAAAAAAAAAAGGAGACAATTTAAACTGTACCCTTATTAGAAATGAATGAAACAAATTTACAATTGTCAACGTTAATACAGTCACCACTTCAGATTTTCCTTTGAGCAGGGAACACAACAAGAATAAGGAATAGAAGAGAATGAAAGTATGAGAAACTAGTGTCACAAGGATGATCTCTATACATGGTCTGGAACCCCACATAAACCTTCTATTCACAAAAAATACTGATGGAACCATATGAAACAGATACCCTTAACATGACAAAGGGACCCAAAATTAAAAAGAAATCAATACTGAATAGAGAGGCACTGTTTACTACCACCACCAATACTGTGTGTGCATCACACAGCATTCTTATGTTAGTAGGCATTTATTCTGTCAAAACAAATCAAAGGAGAGAGACCCTCCTGAGCTTGAAATGGTAGCACAAACAAAACCGGAAGAGGACAATAGAAGGAAAAGGACCAGTTGATACACCCAATGTAACTCTATCTATATATTATGTGTATTATATATATATTATGTGTATTATATATATATATTAGTCGACCTTTTCTGTCTTAGTTTTAAATAATTTTTTATTATTTCAACAGCTGCAATAAAACCCCTTCTGTCCTGCCACCACTGCTTCTGAATGCTTCAGACATTTCCAACTCTCTCTCTCTCAACACAGACAGATACCTCCCTCACTTTATAAAAAGAGAGAGAGAGAGGGGAGGACAGTAATATTAGCACAACAGCAGAAGAAGAAAACTAGTGATCAGTGATCACATCCCCTCTGTCTATCTACTCACCTATCTACCCTATCTATTATTAGTAGTCCATACCATACAACACATTACAAACCCAAACCCACCACTGCCTTCTCTTTCGTCATTTCTTCTTCATCTTGTTCTCTCCATTCACAAAGAAGCCATGGAAGGGACCAGAGATTCCTCCACCAAGTACGGACCCACCAAGACAAGGAGACCGACCCACCATCACCAATACCACCAACCCAACACCAGCAACACAGCTCTCATGAACCTCTGCGACCAATATGGCCCCTACCGACACCATGATTTCCTCTGCTACTGCTGCTGCTGCTGCCGCCATCGCCAGGACCACCCTGCACTCCTCCCACTCCCTTCACCGCCCCCTCCTCTCCTACTAATGCCCCTTCACCTCCTCCCTCCTCCGCTCCTTCCTCGGAACAACAACAATCACCACCACCACCACAGCATCAACAATGTGTCGAATCACCACTACCCAAAGAAGCCCTCTTGGAAGCAGCAGAAGCCATCCCGATCACCATCTTCAGTGGAGGAGGCGAAGACAAACTCTGCTACCACAAAAGGTCTCTCCCTTCTATGTTTATGACGCTTTTTATGAGATTATTAGAATCAAAATCATACCTTTATGGGTTTTGGGTCTTATTAGTTTGTTTTACTGTTCTTTCAAGCAGTTATCGACACCCATCCAACAAAAGTCAATCCCCTCATCAAACATGAACACCGTTCATTAACTCGCCGTCTCGCGCACACAGAGCCGCTGGTGGTGGCCAGGAGGCCTGACTTGGGTGGCCGAGAAGGGACGACAATCGCACTCCTCGCGAACCACTTCAAGGTGGGGTTCGACCCCTCGCAAAGAATCTTCCTTTATGATGTGGATATCACTCCACGCCCCTCCAAGGAGGTCGCGCGCATGATCAAGAGTCGGCTCGTGCAGGACAACCCGTCTATCCTCTCCGAGTCCCTCCCCGTCTATGACGGCCGGAGGAGTCTCTATAGCCCTGTCAAGTTCCAGCACGACAGGCTGGAGTTTTATGTCAGTCTCCCATTACGGAATGACAGTGTATGCCAACTTAAAAATGATAATTCAAAGCTATTTAGAGTGAACATTAGGCTCGCATCGAAGCTGGATGGGTGTGAATTGGCGAGGTATTTGAGGGATGAAGAGGAGCAAGAAGGAGGGGAGGATGGCATTGTCCCCCTCCCACAGGACTACTTGCAAGCACTCGACATTGCGTTGCGTGAGAGCCCCGGCGAGAAGTGCTTACGTATGGGGAGATGTTTGTATTCAAATGACAGTGGCACCAACATTGGCGGTGGCGCGGTCGGGCTGAGGGGGTTCTTCCAGAGCCTCCGCCCCACCCAGCAGGGGCTCACCCTTAACGTAGACTTCTCAGTGATGGCCTTCCATGAAAGCATAGGTGTGATCCCTTACCTTCAAAAGAGGTTGGACTTCTTGAGGGACCTCCCACAAAAGAAATGGCGGGCGCTGACCGAAGACGAGCGGAGGGAGGTTGAGAGGGCGCTGAAGAACATGAGGGTGTTTGTTTGTCACCGGGACACCGATCAAAGGTACAGGGTCTATGGGTTGACAGAGGAGGCGACGGAGAATCTGAGGTTCAGAGACAGGAATGGGGGAGAGCTGAGGGTGGTAGAGTACTTCAAGGACAACTATAACCACGACATACAGTTCCGGAACCTGCCGTGCCTGCAGATTGGTGGGAGCAAGCCATGCTACCTGCCCATGGAGCTCTGCATGGTGTGTGAGGGCCAGAAGTTCCTCGGAAAGCTTTCCGACGATCAGACGACACGAATCCTTAAAATGGGTTGTCAGAAGCCCGGGGAACGCCGAACCATCATCAACCGCATCATGGGAGGAGCCATTAGTCCTGCCAGGTATAATATAATTTCATCTTTGCATCTTCTTCATCTTATGAAACAATTGTCATTATTGGAACACTTTTGAATTGAATCTTATGAGTCAATATATGAATGTATTATTACTTTAACCCTGTTCCTCGTATACCTTCTGAATTCAGTGATTGCAACTAGTCTGTGACAATGCACACTTTAGAATATCCATAGCTTTTCTTGTAACTTTCCCTTTGGAACTGCTATTACTGCTATAATAAACTGTGTCCCCACTTCGTCGTACAGCAGCTGTTATGCAAGCCAGTTCAATCTCAAAGTGTCGAAAGAGATGACTCGCTTGACCGGTAGGGTCCTCCAACCGCCGAGACTAAAATTTGGCGATAACGGCCATGTCAGGGATCTGATCCCGACTCGACACGATCGCCAGTGGAGCCTGCTCGATTGTCATGTGGCGGAGGGGATCCGGATCAACAGGTGGGCCCTGATCAGCTTTGGAGGCACTCCGGAGCAGCGATCGTGCGTGCCAAGGTTCATAAAACAGCTGTGCCACCGGTGCAACCTGTTGGGCATTAACCTGAGCAAGAACACCATCGTCGCCCCGCAGTTCGAATCGATGCAAGCCCTCAACAGCGTGTCGGCCTTGGAGAAGAAGCTGCGCAAGATCCACGAGGCCGCCTCCAATGAGCTCCAGCTTCTCATATGTGTGATGGAGAGGAAGCACAAGGGATACGCAGATTTAAAGCGCATCGCGGAGACGAGCATCGGCGTGTTGAGCCAGTGCTGCCTCTATCAGAACCTCAGCAAGATGGGTTCGCAGTTCCTCGTCAATCTCGCGCTGAAGATCAACGCGAAGGCGGGGGGACGCAATGTGGCCCTCTACAACTCATTCTCGCGCCAGGTGCCAAGGCTTCTCGCAGACGACGAGCCCGTCATCTTCATGGGAGCGGATGTAACCCACCCACACCCGCTGGACGATGTCAGCCCCTCCATTGCAGCCGTCGTTGGGAGCATGGACTGGCCGGCGGTGAACAGGTACGTGTCGAGGATGAGGTCGCAGACTCATCGGCAGGAGATCATTCAAGACTTGACAGAGATGGTTGAAGAGCTGTTGAATGAGTTCCAACAGTGTGTCAAGAAGCTCCCAAAGAGGATACTCTTCTTCCGGGATGGCGTGAGCGAGACGCAGTTCCACAAAGTGCTCGACAAGGAGCTGAAGGCGATCCAGGCCGCGTGTTCGAGGTTCCAGCAGCCATACAGACCTGAAATCACATTTGCTGTTGTGCAGAAGAGGCACCACACAAGGCTGTTCTTGGATGAGTCGAGCGAACCAGGGTCGTCAGCGGATGAGAATGTTCCGGCCGGGACGGTTGTGGACACAGTGATCACTCACCCTAGAGAGTTTGATTTCTACTTGTGCACACACTGGGGGACAAAGGGGACTAGCCGGCCGACGCACTATCATGTGCTGTGGGATGACAGTCGATTCACGTCCGACGAGCTGCAGAGGCTGATCCATAGCTTGTGTTACACCTTTGTTAGGTGTACCAAGCCCGTGTCGCTGGTGCCCCCAGCATACTATGCCCACCTTGCAGCCTACAGGGGTAGGCTATACCTCGATCGCCCAGAGTTGATCGGGCGGACAACGTATTCACGCGCTGCGCCTGTTAGTTTATCCAGCCTTCCCTGCTATTATTCCTTTCTCCAGGGGGCCATTTGACATTTTTTCATTTTGGATAATTACAAGCATCACCGCCTCAAATTTATCTTGGCGGAGAAGCAATTACAGCCCATCTAATCTCTTCATTTGACACACACACAGCTGACTCATCAACCCACATGCACCCACTATCTATATACATGCATGTCTTGCAAACCGCCATGAACTTCAACCGACCTGCTCTCAGTATATATATTGCATACATTGCTTATTCTTTGTGTGTGAGATAGCACAACCAGTGCAATTAAATGAGTGCATGTATTGTTGAGTTTTATCTTCCGCTCCACTAAAAACCCATCTCCATCTTGAGTAGTATATGAAGAGGCTGTCCATCTTTAGCCTAAGATCTTGAGGGGTGGATATATATTATTAGTCTCTCGTTTAGTGGAGACTAATTAAGTGGGATATTCACTGTTATCTACCTTGATTGAGTGGTCATTTTTGACGTGAATCCAACTCCGGTTCGTGATCGACGCTTCCGCCGCAGTACGTGTTTCTACTGCTTATTTACCAACAGTGGTATCAGAGCCATTGTGAGTTGGATTTCGTTCTTTGTGGAGTAAGCGAGGGAATTACAGTGCTTTCCTCGCAACAGGTAATTTTTATTTTACCACTCCCACTATGTAATAATCGTGAAATAGGCTTATGTGATTTTAAGAAAATGAATTAATTTTATTATCTTGATTGATTGCATTTGATTTCTGCACGTAGTGTTGATTTTGGTGCGGTTGTCTTGATGATAAATTTTAATTCTATTTCCCATAAGTCATATAGGTCATGTTGTGTGAAAATGATAATCACTATGAGATATAATGTAGAAATCAGTCACAGCATGCATGATTTGTTGATGGATGTGCATATTCATTTATTTGCAGTAAAATATGGCATCTAAAAATATCATCTCAGACTTAATCAAGGGAGATAAATTAGATGGCACCAATTATGATCAGTGGCAGAGAAAGATGACATATTTGTTACATGAACAACATGTTGAATATACACTGCGAGAAGTTAAGACTAAACCTGGTAGTGGCTCTTCTGATGCACTTGTAGAAGCCTATAATATTGGGTGCATGATAACACAACTGCTAGATATACTCTGTTGAGCAGTATGATGTATGATCTGATTGGGGAATATGAGGTTTATGAAACTGCAAAAGAAATGTGGGATGCATTGAAAAAGGCCTATTCAGGCTATAGTGCTGCAAGACTCAGAGTAATGAGTGTGCAGTTTGAGAACTATAGAATGCCTCATAGTCAGTCCATGTCAGATCATTTGAGAAAAATGTCCCAAATGATTCGTGACTTAGCTGCAGCTGGGAATAAACTGAGTGAAGATCAGAAAATTCTAGCTGTATTAAGGTCACTTCCTCCATCGTGGGAGCAGATGAAGCTCTTGATGACCCATGATAAGTCTGTTAAGACTTTTGAGGATTTGAGAACTGCTTTAGAAATTGAAGCTGAACGAAGAATGGGTAGCTCTTCTGAAGTGGTCATGAATGTAGAAGAAAAGGGGCCTAAGAAGTTTAAGAAGAAAAGAAAGTTCAAAAATAAGAAGAAGCCTTATGAGAAGAGGACCGAGCCTGATAATACCTTTAAGGGAAAACAACAGTTTAGGCCGAGAGGAGGTTTTCAGGGCAGAGTTGATAAGTCCAAGATCACATGCTTTGTTTGTGGTCAACGAGGACATTTCGCTAGAGAATGCAGGGACAAGAAAACAGTATGTCCTCCTGTCTCTCCCTCCTATTCTGTTAATGTTTGTTCTGAGGTTCTCCTTACTGATGAGGCTTGCCCTGATTGGTTTCTGGATTCAGGGGCAACCAAGCACGTGACGAAGGAAAGGAAGGTTTTGTGGAGTTTCACCAGATTTCTGAAGGACAACACAAGTTATATATGGGGAACAATGCCGCGGAGGATGTTTTGGGGATCGGCACGTACCAGTTACACATGCAGACTGGACGTGTTTTGGAGCTTCGTGACATTTTGTATGTTCCCAATATTAGAAAGAATCTTGTGTCTGTCTCCCAGTTATGTAAAAATAATTTTGATGTTCGATTTTCTGGTGAAAAGGTGTCCATAAGGCTGAACAATGTAATTTTTGCCTGGGGCAGATTGTATGAAAATCTTTTCAAGTTAGAAGTTGAATGCAAATCTTGCTCCTTTCCTATCACCTCATCAATAGTGAATTATGAAAATTTCAGTGTTTCTGAATGTCTGAATTGGCATGCGAGGCTGGGCCATATTGGTAAAGACAGAATGAAACGCTTATGTAGAGATGGTTTGCTGGGTTCCTTGAAAGATGTTGATTTCCCTACATGCGAGTACTGCATATGTGGAAAGGCAACCAAGAAACCATTTCGGAAGGCTACCCGATCAACTGAACTGTTGAGTATCATTCATTCTGATGTTTGTGGGCCTATGAATGTGAGAGCCAGAAATGGTTCATACTACTTTGTCACATTCATTGATGACTATTCTCGGTATGGATATGTATATCTCATCTCCTACAAGTCTAATGTGTTAGATTGCTTCATTAAATATAAAAATGAAGTTGAGAATCAGTTGGGGAGAACAATTAAGGTGCTCAGGTCAGATAGAGGAGGTGAATACATGTCTACCTTATTCAAAGAATTCTGTGAGCAGAATGGAATAGTCAGACAGTTCACAATGCCTTACAGTCCTGAGCAGAATGGTGTGGCAGAAAGAAGGAATCGTACACTCCTTGATATGGTGAGAAGTATGTTGGCCCATGCAAATTTGCCTATGGAATTTTGGGGTGATGCACTCTTAACAGCGACATATATTTTAAATAGAGTGCCTTCAAAATCAGTTCCCAAAACTCCATATGAATTGTGGACAAGCCGCAGAGTAAAACTTGATCATTTGCGCCCATGGGGATCTGCTTGTTATGCACTAATTCCTTCAGTTGACAGAACCAAGCTGGAGCCAAAAGCTGTGGAATGCATATTTATCAGATACCCTTCTCAGTCCAAGGGATATGTTGTAATCCATGAGACTGAAAAAGGAGGAATAGTTGAAAAGGAGGTTCCACATGCTGATTTCATTGAAGAAAGATTTCCACAAAGGAAAAGGGCCAAATTCTCAGTAGAACTGCATGAAGTTCCTGACTCCTCCACTCCTAGCACAAGCCAGTCTCCCAGTGTTGGTGTTCAAGACAGCTTGTCTATGGATGCTGATAAAAGTGGGAGTGTTCCAGAGAATGTTGAAAACAGTGGGAGCACTTCAGAGAGTCAGAATATTCGGAGAAGCCTTCGTGGTAGGATTCCCCGTAGATATTTTGATATCGAAGGGGAATGCTATACCTGCATCTCCATGGACGATGATGAACCAGATTCTTATCAAGAAGCTTATCCGGTCCAAGATCGAAGGAATGGATTGTTGCAATGAATGAAGAGATCACTTCCATGATGAAAAACAAAGTCTGGGAGCTTGTAGATCTTCCTGCTGGAAGAAAACCCATTGGTAACAAGTGGGTGTTGAAAATTAAAAGGAAAGCTGATGGATCCATTGACAAGTTCAAGGCAAGGCTCGTGGCTAAAGGGTACAGTCAGGTGGAAGGTTTAGATTATCAAGAAACTTTCTCACCAGTTGCCAGATTCACATCTATCCGGATGATTCTAGCCATAACTGCAAGCCTGGACTTGGAATTATATCAGATGGATGTGAAGACAGCTTTTCTGAATGGAGATCTTGACGAAGAAATTTATATGTTGCAGCCATCTGGATATGAAATAAAGGGACATGATCAGAAGGTATGCAAGCTCAAGAAATCCATATATGGGCTGAAACAGTCTTCGAGGCAGTGGTACTTCAAATTTCACAATGCCATAAAATCTTTTGGCTTTACTATGATTGAAGAGGACCATTGCATATATATGAAGTGGCTGGACAAGAGTTTTATTATTCTCTGCTTGTATGTTGATGATATTCTTCTAGCCACAAATAACATGGAGTTGTTGAATCTCACTCAACAATGGCTTTCTCTCAACTTCGATATGAAGGACATGGGAGAAGCTAGTTATGTGCTCGGCATCAAGATTCAGAGAGATCGAGCTAAGAGAAAGATTGGCTTATCTCAGTCAGCATATATTGAGAAGGTATTAGATCGGTTTGGCATGAAAGAGTGTAAACCCATCGATACTCCTGTTGACAAGAATCAGAAGCTGAGCCTCAGAATGTGCCCACAGACTGATGATGAAAAAGAGAAGATGAAGAGAGTTCCTTACTCCAGTGCAGTTGGAAGTCTGATGTATGCTAATGTTTGCACACGTCCAGATATTTGCTTTGCTGTGGGGCTGGTCAGCAGATATCAGAGTAACCCTGGTCAAGGTCATTGGCAGGCCGTGAAGCGAATACTTCGGTATTTGAAAGGCACAAAAGACCTGACTCTTTGCTATCAAGGATGTGGTGAACTTAAAGTTCAAGGTTATTCTGATGCTGATCATGCAGGTGATCTTGATTCTCGCAAGTCCACATCTGGCTTTGTATTTTTATTGGCTGGTGGAGTTTTCTCTTGGGCTAGCCAAAAGCAAAAGTCTACAGCCTACTCTAGCATGGAGTCTGAGTATGTGGCTTGTAGTCATGCTACAAGAGAAGCTGTGTGGATTCGGCGATTTTTGCGGGATATGCAGATCATTAGAAGTGCAGAAGAGCCAGTACCGCTATATTGTGATAATAACTCTGCCATTGCACTCTCCAAAGACCCTAAATTTCATGAGAGATCCAAGCATATTGAGTCCATGTATCATATTGTGAGGGATAAGGTTGCTGAGAACCAGATAGTTGTGTCCTATCTTCCCTCTAGAGACATGGTTGCAGACCCACTGACTAAAGCAGTGCCTCGAGAGATTTTTGTGAGCCATGTGAGAGGCATGGGATTGCAATACTGGTAGTTGTAGTCCTTGTTTTCAGTGGGAGGGTCTTCTTTTGTGTACATGTAGTTACTGCTTGTGTATGAATGAATGAGATATTTTGCACATCTTTATATATCTGTTGTTGACATGCATGCATCGTGATCATGTGACTGATTTAACTAATGAATTTGTGAAATTTAAGTGATTATCATTAACTGTCGGCAGGCCGTGTCCGCCTAGTCGCACGGGCAGGACAACCTCCTGTACTGGGATGCAGGGGATGAGACACACACGAGTAGGTGTTGATGTCGCCTTGGTTATTTAAATAATCAAGATGAGATCTCTCCGAGATCATATATATTGAGGCCTGAAAATTAAGCTAGATCTGGTCACTGGGAGGACCACCTTAGTCGACTGAGACGATTAAGGGATCTACGTGATACAGGAACCGACAATATATTATTTTTCCAGTATCACGGCGTGCAAGAGAAGTTGTACGTGCTATAGACCACTTACCTACTGCGATAGAGTCCTATTTCTATCGTTGTGCGAGCAGAGCCAGTCCCGTAGGTGACTCTAGTGCCCTTATGTACTCTTCACTGTGTTAAGAAGCTGAGATTTGGTGACGCTACTTTGGTGTGTAATGTTAAAGCCATGAGATAATGCGGCTGGGTCACATGCACTGCTGGGAAAGCGGCCGGATCAAAGCTGACGAGCATATGTGCGAGGGGAAGACTCCTTGATGACTACACCTTAACGCTGAGGTCATTTTTGTATGCACTTTGATTACTTATCCTCCCCGGGGATCACGTTTTCAATGAGATTTTACTGATATTATATATATTATTATTTTCTTATTAAAACACGATTGAAAATGGATAAGTTTTGTGAAATGTTTTCTGATAAGTGAAGAAGTGCATACATGAGCCGAGTGAGATCGTAGTGCTCTAATGGGACTAGAGCAGTCTTACTCTGGTGTGTGTCATGCGAGTCTAGGGCAGGCTAATTGAGGATGGGAAGTTTCGCGCTGGTCAGATGGAGATTTGGTGCGTTACCTACCTTTAGGATATATGTGAATTCCCATTGGTCTCACCCCTCAGGTCTGTTATTGTGTGTATTTATTATTTGAGATGGAGATGAAAAAGACTAATCCCATATACCAGTGAAGTCTGAGTGGGAGATTGTTAGTTTATCCAGCCTTCCCTGCTATTATTCCTTTCTCCAGGGGGCCATTTGACATTTTTTCATTTTGGATAATTACAAGCATCACCGCCTCAAATTTATCTTGGCGGAGAAGCAATTACAGCCCATCTAATCTCTTCATTTGACACACACACAGCTGACTCATCAACCCACATGCACCCACTATCTATATACATGCATGTCTTGCAAACCGCCATGAACTTCAACCGACCTGCTCTCAGTATATATATTGCATACATTGCTTATTCTTTGTGTGTGAGATAGCACAACCAGTGCAATTAAATGAGTGCATGTATTGTTGAGTTTTATCTTCCGCTCCACTAAAAACCCATCTCCATCTTGAGTAGTATATGAAGAGGCTGTCCATCTTTAGCCTAAGATCTTGAGGGGTGGATATATATTATTAGTCTCTCGTTTAGTGGAGACTAATTAAGTGGGATATTCACTGTTATCTACCTTGATTGAGTGGTCATTTTTGACGTGAATCCAACTCCGGTTCGTGATCGACGCTTCCGCCGCAGTACGTGTTTCTACTGCTTATTTACCAACAGCGCCTCCCTCACAGGCCACTCCTTTGCCGAAACTCAGCGATAAAATCAAGAAGCTCATGTTCTACTGCTGAAGTTGTTGCTGGTTGGACCTATATCTATATACATATATATTATATTTCTCGTATGGTTATTTTCCTTGTCTAACTGATGCCTTTTTTAGAAGTAGAAAGGCTTTGCTCGTTGTATTTGGGGTTTCAGATGAAGTTGTTTGTCACTCACCCAGTAAAACAAAGTTGTATACAGGATAGATTATATAGTTGTCTATAATTGTATGCATGCAGTCTCAGGCTTATGACTGTTGTTCCTAATGTTTTACTAGTTATATTAGAGAAGGCATTATTTATGGAATTTAGATCTTAGCAATGATTTTTTTTATTGGTAAAACTTTTTTTTAATTTCCTGGTCAAATCTTCTCCTATCAACAGGGGCAAGACTTAAACCCAATACCCTTTAGTGAAGAGGGATATCTCTGCAAACCTGTCAAATATAGATCTTAACAATGATGTTCAATGAAATTGAAGTTCACTTTCTACAATTATGGCTTTGTATACAGGAAAGAAGACATGATATTTAATAGAGGTTTTATTTGTATCTATTTGGTTTTGTATATCTCTAGTTTCTAGATGTACTTGATTCTCAAGATGCATGTCTCCACGACTCAAAAATAATAGGGAAAAAAAATTAGCTCCTTTTTTATTATGAAAGAAGACATGATATTTAAAAAAATAGAGCCATCATTTGTATCAGTTTTTTTTTGTATTCTTCATGGCATCAATTGTTTTTTTCTCTAGTTTCTAGTAGATGTTATATATAGGTTCTTAAGATGCCACCACGACCCGCAAATAATAAGAAAATAAAAGACAGCTCTTTTTTTTTGAAGGAGCTGACTTTTACCGAGCCTTTTAAAGTTGGTTGGGTTGCTACAGTTTTGTGTTTTCTGTTCTCATGTTGTTGAGTAGCTCCCAGATATACTAAAATGAAAGATAATATATATGTGATATATATAAACAAGCCCGTGATGTGTACAGATAGTGAAGTCATCAGAGAGAGAGAGAGAGAGATGGTTCTTTTGTAGTGATGGATAGCATGCAATGCAACGGGTAATGCCGAGGGATCACGCATGAACTGAAAATGATAACAGTTTGAATGGGCAATTAATAAATGCAGACCATAAAAGGTTTTGTTGTTGCACATTCAATTGATTCTCCACTTTGCTATAACTCTCTCAATAAATATACATGCATACCTCCTGGGGTTGATGATGTTCCATTGCTAACTTCTCGACTTCCCAGTTTGTCTCCCTCTTCTCTTTCACTCTTTTTCATAGTGTCAGAAACAAAGAGGAAAGGAAATGATGATGGCATGGTTGGGAAGACCAAAAAGCTCATGAAAGCACACACTCAAACAGGGGCCTGGCCACACCACCCCCAAAGGCTAGTCAGTGCCTCCCCTTTATTTTATTAATTCAATGCACTCTAATATCTATGTCAGTGTATTTTTTTTTTTCCCCCTGCTAATAACTTTATCCTTGGGAAGTCCAAACTGGAAAGAATATTAAATATGAAAACAACATGACCTTTGCTCTTCTTTCAATACAAAACTCACCCACAACAGTTAGCAAAACAGGACCCTATGAACTTTGTCTAGTCATCACCAAATTCTTTCTTCTTCTTCTTCTTCTTTTTTTCTTCCCCTCCCAACTTGTGTATAGTGTGGGTATAGTGCAGTCAGCAGCAGCACCTACCAAATAAATAAGAATAACTGCAGCTGTTCAATAGACCCTCTGCATTTCTTCTTAACATATACAATAACTCCCACTCACTCATGCTATCCTGACATGTAAAACAGACAACAAACAGCTATGCTAGTCCTCCTCACCTGAGCCCTCTCTCTCTCTGAACAGACTGAGAGGTAATTGTGGGTCCTTCCTTCCATTTTGCCTCACATATACACCACTCTCAAGTCTCACCTCCATTTTATGTAGACACATATGTATATAATAGGTAGGGGCATAGGTTAGGTTCTGTGTGGGGAGGAGTGGATGAAGGTGGGATTCTAACAGTGCAGAAGATTTTTGAGTGTAAAAGCATAAGTAAAGCTGAGAAAAGACATGATGAAAGGGCAATGGAGGGCAGGGGAATGGAAGCAAAACAGAGAGTAAGACTTTTTCACTGTAGGGGCACGAGCAATGCATGGACATACATACGTACCATGACCTACGTCAACCATTGATTCTTCTATACGTGAACATAGATATATATATATAGACACACACACACATACAGCCATTATATATATATATATATATAGAAAGAGAGAGAATTTCGGATTGATGTTTTTGAACTGTTTGTTTAGATGTCACACTTCTGGTTGATTCCTTCTCCGATTCCTTGTTGGTTGGTTCCTCGATTATTTCAATGTTTCTTCGGGCATCCTAGATAGAATAAATATATGATTTATTATTCAAGGGGAGACTTAATAAGGTGTGTTTGTGCACAACCTTAGATGAAAAATGAAGGAATGCGAAAAGAATTGTGTTAAAGGGAAAGTGATGGAAAATAAAAATGATTTTTTTATGCATGTGATGAAAATTGATGGAAAATAAAAATTGTTATTTGTGCATGTAATGAAAAATGACAGAAAAATAAAAAAGATTGTTTGTGTTATCATGGAAAGTGATAGAAAATGACAAAAAAATAAAACATCTATCTATATACTAACCCGAAGTGTTTTAGTTTTCAACTTTATTTCTTGATAACATTTTCATTTCTGAATTTACCCTTAATTTCTTTATTTTTTGGATAATGGTAAGTGAAAAAAAATAAATGTTAATAAATTTAAAGGATAATGTAAGATATTTATCAAATCTATCTTATTGAATTTCACAAATCTTTAATTTCAAAAATAAATGTGTATAAATATAGGTTTTAATTAACATTTTAACAAATTAATTAAAAATTTTGAAAATAAAATAATATAATTTATGGTATCATTATAATAGACATTACATATAATATCATATTTTACACATAAGATTACACATTAATATCTATTATACATTTTCAAAAACAAATAAGTATTTATAGTTATTTGTAATTCATGAAATGAGGTTCAAGGGTAAACTAATTGGATGATGATGCATTGATATAACACCTGTGAATTTTATCTTATTTATATATTTAATTTAAATATATAAATATGATATTTGAATTAAAATTAGTGTATTTTGTGTGTTTTTAAGTTTTGGTCCATTTAGTGTATCTTTATGGGTTCATTTCAGTTTGTAATTTTTAATATTATTTAATTGCAATTTTTAATTAAAATTTTATATATTTATTTATATATATATATTCTTTGCCTACATAAATGCATTTTAATTAAATTCGAATGTTTGATCATTTTTAAATATATAGGATATTAGATTAGATAAGTATAAATATGTGTATGTGGGTTTGTGTAAAAGAGAGAGATGTTGTGGGCGTCACTTTGTTTTAGCACATGAGGGGCCTTATGAAGGCACCAAAGAGGGCCCATATGCATGGAATGGGACATATGCACGTGAACAATGCACAATTCCCTTCTTATTTAAGGCTTCCTTATGTATTCGCGGGTGAAAGAATTAGGGAGTGTGGCCGTGCCTTCTGCTCGGCAGAGAGAGAGAGAGAGTGAGAGAGGTATTTAATCTGATCTTCTTAACTTTTGATTTTCTTCTAAATCATTGTTATTCATTTAGTGATATTAGATTTATGTTTAGGTTATTAAGTTTTTGTTTTTATTTTTATTTTAAAGATAAAATTAGGGTTTTGATTTATTTTCATATTTAAATATATTTTATGTTATGAGATTTTTAGTTTTTGATTAAGTTAAAATTTTGATATGTATATGTTCCTGTTATTAAATTCTTATGATTTTATAATATAAAAAAACTAGGGTTTTGATCTACTATTTATTATTATTAGATCTATATTAGGTGTTTGAATTTTTGAGTCTTCATAAACTTAGGGTTTTGATTTACTATTTATTTTAAAGATTAAATTTATGTTCAGATTATTAAAACATGAGTTTTTAATAATACTAGGATTATGATTTATAGATATACATGATAATCTTTATTTATTTTTAATTTTTACTAACTAATAGTTTATTTTTATAGAAAAAAATGTTTTCATATTATTTTATGAATTTTTGTTATTTTATTATTATTTTGAATTTCTGGATTTTTGTCTTTTCTGGTTTCGTCTTTTAGTGTCTGGTTTTATTGTAAATATGTTTTTGATCTTTTTATTAGGTTGTGGTATATATGGATAGGTTTTGATTGTTGTGTATAAAAATTTATACATAATAATTATAGATAGATAATTAGGTCTTGGGTTAGGCTTAAATTATAGGTTTTATTTAATAATTTATTTGGTTTATCTAGATTATAATTTTTGTTGTGGGCTTCATTCTCCGGACCTAGGGTCTATTTGAGGTGAGTATGCCTATTGATTTATTTTTTGTGAGTTTTTCTCTATATCGTTGAATTTCACGTGCTAATTATATTTGTGTGATATTATGTGATATCCATGCATTTATATTATGATGATTTTGCATGATTTGGATATTTTTCATATTTATCAAATTGCATTTCTTGTTGAATAAAGTTGCATGATTTAATTCTTTCATCATGTCATTTAAAATAACATGAATTATGCTATTCATATTTCAAGAAATAACGTAATACATTTTCTGATGCTTATGTTTTCGAAATAATATTTGGATTAAAGATTTTCATTTCGAGACTTTTGAAAAAAAAAAAAAAGGACTAGTGGAGACAACCTAGTCCTAAGAGATTTTATCAAGATGCATATCATGACATATTTTCTGGAATAAATCCCCCCGTAGTATTTCGCCTTTGGGGAGGAAGGTCTAAGACTCGAAGAGTTCCAAGATCGGTGAGGGGTGTGGTAAAGCATTCCTTGCAGCTAAGCCTGTCAACGGAGCGGATACGGAGCGGATATGGTCATACCCGTATCCGTATCTGAATTTTTTTTTGTATCCGTATCCGTATCCGACGGATATTTAAAAAGTGTATCCGTATCCGATCCGAAATTTCGGATACGGAATCGGATAATTATTCGAAATATCCAAAATCAATAAATAATTAATTAAACATAACAAATTTTCATTTAAAGTTCAAAAATTCACTTAAAATTAAAAATTCACAAACACAAGTCCTAACTTTACAACTATTAGAAAGAATGTGAGCCATTTGATCAAAATCCAATGGTAGATATTGAATACTAATATTAATATATTTTTAATGCCATCGGATACGGATATTTTTTAGATCGGATAGGGGTATATCCGTATCCGATCCGAAAATTTTTGGATACGGATTATTTTTTCGGATACGGATACGTATTTTTCGGATATCGGATATTTTCTGCATTTTCGGATACAAATATTTTTTCGGATAATTGACATGCTTACTTGCAGCGGCGGATTCCTTAATTTGGAGTCTGCAGTAGCTGGGGCATCCTCTGCTGGTGTTCTCGTAGTGATGGCAGCGGCAACCCATCAGCGTCTTCTAGATCAGACGTCTCCTCGAGGGAGCTTTTTGAACGATTTAGTCGCTTGGGGCTTGGCACACCTGTTTTGGGGGAACGGTTCTTCCTATTGAGAACCATACCCGGTCATATCATTTGAGCTGCATGATTTTTATGACGTGGACCAAGGATTGGGCCACGTGATTGCATTAAAAAATATATTTTTTAAGCACATTAATTTAAATTGATTTATTAAATAAAATTCTTGTTTTTAATATAATTATATATATATATATATATATAATTTTATCATTTAACTCTCATGATTTCTCTGATGTGGGCCAAAGATTGGGGATATATTCAGATCTATGTGGACATTTTTAGCATATAAGATTGTGAATATGTTATGTGACTTACTATTCACGCATTGAAAATAACATGCATTTTAGATTGTGTTAAATGAGTTTTATTAATATAATTTCACATAATTTTTTAAAAAGATATGTCTAAAATATTATATATTTTATTAATATTATTTTTATTTTGATGCACATGCGTTGAGGAAGACTAGTATTGTCTATTCAAGAAATATAAAAAATAAATTACACAAATAGATCTAAGATCTCAATCTAGATAGGATAAGCAAAAATAAAATATACACAAACAAACAAAAACTTAACCTATTCAACAAATAAAAAAATCTAAAATCATTCAATAAATCAAATCTAAATTAATAGAAAAAGAAGAAGAAAAGATTACAAAGGGAAATATTACATAATGTTTATCGGATTGTTTTTATTAATATATAAGAAATTCACATATTTCCTCACTTTCCCTTTTCTAGGGTGAGGGAAATTTTTTTTCCCAAAACTTAATAAAACAAAATAGCAAAGGAAAAGTGAATGAAAATTTTCTCTCTATTTATTTGACACAAACACCATGTTTTTTAGTGGTTAAAGGAAAAAATTTTACTTTCCCCAATTTTCCTTCACTTTTCGTGTGATACAAACACGCCCTAAATATATTACTGTGCCATTTGGATAGTGGAACAAGGGAGACTAGGAAGGAATAGGAGAGGAATACACTTAATAAGTTGTTTTGATGGATAGAGTAGATGGGTCTGATGCAGGACGATTTGACAAGAAAATCAATCATTATTGGGGAAGGAAAGTTAAAAAAAAAGAAACAATTAATGTGATATAAAATTTGGATACTCATAATTAGGAGAATCAAATTTACCTTGATTTCTCCATGATTATGGATCTATTTGAATATTTTTATTCATATTTAATTACCTATTATTTGGGTATTAATTTAGGAGCAATATATAATATTTTAGGAACTATTTTAGTAAGTTTTAATGGTGTTTTAATGGCTCCATTATAGGGATTCAAATTTATGTATTTTCCTTTTTTGCCTTAGGTTTTCTTGTTTTGCAAGTCACATCACCCTATTTAATCATGTTAAGGGGTTGTGCAAACAATCAATTAATAATATTTTGAGTTTTCTAGTTATTTTGAGGGTTGTTTCTTTTATTCCTTCTTCCGTCCTACGGAAAGGATTTTATGGAGTCGATGTTGTTCGTCTTCGTCTTTTTTCTCGCAGTGTTTCGCGCTTCCGACAACGTCAAGTGGTATCAGAGCTATGGCTACACTCCATGGCCACGAAAGGAGAACAAGGAACCCCAAACCTCATCACTCCCGAGCGGTTTCAAGCATTGGAGGCTGCCGTTCAATGGTTGGACGGAGGTGATGGAGCGTGTGACGGTTCGTCAAGATCGGGAGCGTCCGGTGGTCGATGAAACCGTCCCACGGAGGACTCAAAATCCTCGAGTCCCTCGATATGACGAGGATGACTTCTCCGAAGAGGAACTCGATGAGTTTCTCGATTCTAGACATGCGCGTGGTGGTTATCAACGACTGCAGGCTGTGGATCGTACCCGTGACTTCTGGGTGAAGGTCGATTTGCCCGAATTCAACGGCCAACTTCACATCGAGGATTTTCTCTTTTGGCTTGCGGTAGTCGAACGCTTCTTCGAGTATAGGGAGGTGTCCGACGCGAAGAAAATGAAGCTAGTAGCAATCAAGCTTAAAGGCGGGGCATCGGCGTGGTGGGAACAACTTCAATTGTCTCGCACTAGGATGGGGAAGCGTCCAATTCAGACATGGTATCGTATGAAGCAGCTTCTTCGTCAACGATTCCTCCCTATTAACTATGATCAAATTTTGTTCCAACAATACCAAAATTGCCGCCAAGGCGATAGGGCTGTCAGGGGCTATACAGAAGAGTTCTATCGATTGTCGTCTCGCAATGACATCGTAGAAACAGAGGCACAACGGGTGGCTCGTTACATCGATGGGTTAAAGCCGACGATCAATGATTTGGTGTCTTTGCACCCTATTTGGACGTTATCAGATGCGGTGAAGATGGCAGAGCGGGGGGGATTCTTCATAGTTGTTCAACTACGAGAAGGTATGGTCAAGATATTGTCACAAATTTTTAAATCTTGACGGCATCATCCGATAACAAGACTACTCTGCTTCTGATTATTGAAACAAACCAGCTAACCCAAATGTTCCTGGAACAAGGAAAAGGACATGGTGGGGAAGTTACACCATCAACCACAATGGCTTCTATGATTTATCGAATGGATCCATTTGAGTCCCAATTCGAGCAGAGGATTGTTTATTATCGATATGGAGAACAAGGGCATCGATTCAACCAATGTCCTCAAAGAGATCGTCGTACCGTGAATCTAGCACTAAACAAAGATGTCGAAGAAGACGATGCCAACTATCATGAGTATGTTGGTGACGATGAGGAAGATGAGATCTGAAGGAAGAGATTTCAGCTATATGTCCTCCAGGAGAATCTCTTATGGTTCAACGGTTGATATGCACACCCAAGGTAAATGAATCCTCTCAATACAACATTAGAAACATTGCTATTGTTCCCATGAAGGATGAGAAATCTCCCAAAGCTTTAAAAGTGAAGGGACACTCTTTTCTTTCCATCAAGGATTTTGTGAAAGAATCCATGAATGAAGAACAACATGAGAAGTCCAATGCAAAATTTAGGGCAAGGAAAAACGACAAGCGACATTCTGAAACATTCAAAGAGGAGAATAAAGCAATGGCTATGAACTCGAGGACAAGTTATCTACAAGTGGAGGGGACCTTGACGTAGTCGGAAGCGCGAAACACTGCGAGAAAAAAGACGAAGACGAACAACGTCGACTCCGTAAAATCCTTTCCGTAGGATGGAAGAAGGAATAAAAGAAACAACCCTCAAAATAACTAGAAAACTCAAAATATTATTAATTGATTGTTTGCACAACCCCTTAACATGATTAAATAGGGTGATGTGACTTGCAAAACAAGAAAACCTAAGGCAAAAAAAGGAAAATACATAAATTCGGATCCCTATAATGGAGCCACTAAAACACCATTAAAACTTACTAAAATAGTTCCTAAAATATTATATATTGCTCCTAAATTAATACTCAAATAATAGACAATTAAATGTGACTAAAAATATTCAAAATAGATCCATAATCATGGAGAAATCAAGGTAAATTTGATTCTCCTAATTATGAGTATCCAAATTTTATATCACATTAATTGTTTCTTTTTTTTTTAACTTTCCTTCCCCAATAATGATTGATTTTCTTGTCAAATCATCCTGCATCAGTATTACTATACCAAAATAGGTGGGAATAAGCTGATATTTGTATTCCAGATCTCCCTGCAATTGTGTTACTCCACCTTCATCTATTTCACTGGTATAAGGGAGCCCACACATCAAATCAACCCTCATCACTTTTTATAAATTAAAGGGCCTACAAATCAGTAATTTTTTCACCTTTTATAAATATTTATTCATATTTTATTCACAATTTATTCAGTTCAACCAAATAATAAAACTTTATTATTACATTTCCCAATGAAAATAATTAAAAACACAACCAAATAAAAAAATATTTATTCTACTAATATAATTATTTATTTCTCCCTATAATAGTTTTTGTCTCTATCCAAACAGCACCGTACATGTTTTTTACTTTTTAGTAAATAATTTTTTTGCGGATTTCTATTACAACATCTCCAACCATATTTTAAAAGGTACAATTTGCGGGATGCCTATCATTTCTTCAAAAAAAACATCTTCAACCATCTTTTAAAGGGTTAAAGACATCCGCGTCCCTCTAAACATAAAAAATCTCATATAAGTCATGTGAAAGTTAGGACATACAGACAAGTCCCTCGAAAGTCAAAAAACCCAAATACACTCCTACAACTAACCCAAACTCAACCTACAATAGTTAATTTTAACTCAACATATGAAATGTCTAACATACCTTTTCCCCTCTTCTCTCTTTGGAGGATGAGGATCGGGTGGTGATCTTCCAAATACTGGGATTTTTCAAGTAAAGAAAAGGTTTCTTCCTCATATTAAGAGGGATGTATATACAAAATGGTGGGCTAAATACAACCCACATAAAGTTTTATCCGGTTATAAATTACCAGTTTATGGAAAATCAAGAGAAGACAGTTATGAAAATATCAAAACATCCCTTATTGGTGTATTCCGCAAGCTGAAGCCTATTTCCATATATAACTTTTGTTGCATAAATTTAATCCTATCATTAGACTCATTTAAAATGAGACTAATATTGATTACATTTACTCTATATTTAATAATGAAAATTTTACAATATAATTAGTTAACATTTATATATTTGTAGTTAGTATTGATTTGATTCATTTAATATTTTATTAAATTTATTTTATTTTTATGGAAAAACTGTTAGATTAAATTTAAGTAGATAAATATTATATTAGAAAAAAACGAAGATGGAGATAGAGTGTTAGGTTAGTGTAACATTTCCATGGTCCTCCAAAATGGAATTGCAGTTGAATAATTTAAAATGAAATCTCATTGGAGAATCTCTTAAAAGTGACACAAACTCAAAATAAATTTACTTTCTCTATTTACATATTCTCCCTCATAAAAAAATCTTTTTTTTTTGCCCCTGGATCACATACTTTTCATGCTGCCACAAAAAAAGGAAGTTATTTAAGTTTCTAAACATAAAATGATTTGTTTTGTTTACGATTCATCAAGAAAAAAAATGTATCTTATACATAAAAGTCATAATACTAAACAAATTTACTTTTGCAACTTGATTATTTGGATTTCCATCCATGATAAAGTTAAAAACTATATATTATTCAAAATTTCTTGCTAAATTTTCACAATAAAAATATATAGAGCGCACCATCAAGGTATTGATGTTTCAGATATATATATATGTATATATGTGTGTGTATATATACATGTATATATGTATGTACACACGTATATATGTATTTACACACATGTGTGTGTGTATATATATATAGGGAAGTGATTCGGTGCGGGAATGCGGGAAGCGATCACGGGCCGTCGATCACGGGCCCATCGCATCGGACGGTCGGGTGCGATTCACATCGACCGTTGGATGCGATGGACCCGCGATCGAACGACCGACGTCGCTTCCCGCATTCCCGCATTCCCGCACTGAATCACTCGACTATATATATATATATATATGAACGCGATGAGGTGTGGCGGCCGCACGGTACGGCAGCCGTCCGATCGCGGGTCCATCGCATCCAACGGTCGACGTGAATCGCACCCGACCGTTCGATGCGATGGACCCGTGATCGACGGCCCGTGGTCAATGCCGCACCGTGCGGCTGCCGCACCTAATCGCTCCTCTCTCTCTCTCTCTCTCTCTCTATATATATATATATATATATATATATATATATATATATATACATCCGGGTTTTTTTTCCCCTAACATTAGGGTCGCACGTCACCAAAACACATATCCATTACAAGTTGGTTACTAATGAATGTCCCTTTGATATTTCCCTAAAAATGGGAGAAATCCATATGACCCCCAGTAAACATAACAAAATCCATATAACCCCCTGCATTCTCCTTAAATCCAAATAACCCCCTATAAACATATACAAAATATGAAAAACCCCTTCTGTCAGTTAACATGTCTTTAACCTGAATTTAACCATATTTGTAAAAATACAATAATACCTCTCAATCCATCACTAACCAGATCAGCCAACATCTCCACCGTCACCCTCGACATGACCTCCTCCACCGTCGCTAGAATCCGCGTAAGCGTGGGCACCAGCCCGAGCTGCAAGACCTGCTCGCGTGGATGTCATGGCACGAAGAGCGTGAGAAGGTACACGAGCGCGGCATCGATGGTGGCGGGAGTGTGGGTTCGGCAAGCATGCAGAGGAGCTCGGGAAGGACGCCGTAGTCGGAGGAGGCGAGGGAGAGGTGGGCGTGGGGGGAGGAGCGTGTGAGGGAGTCGATGCGGGAGTCGGGGGAGCCCGCGCGGAGGAGGCAGAGGAGCGCGCGCGATTGAGGGTTTCAGGGATTGGGTCGGTGAGATATAGGTAGGAGAGGACGTGAGCGGCGCCGGCCATGATAGAGAGGTCTCCCTTGATGTTTTGGTGGCGCATGAGAAGGTTGAAGAGGACAGAAGAGCAGGGGGAGAGGGAGGCGCGATTGCGAAAACTAAACATGGCGCATTTATCGATCAACTCGCTTCGATCAAGGATAAGAGCCCATAATCTAGCAATTAGAAACGTCGAGGAAAGACTACTGGTATGCTCCGCACCTAAACTCTTATTAGTGAGGGCGGAGGTGGCGGCGAAAGATGAGAGGGAGGAGAGGAGATGGTGAGTGTTGTTGGTGGGTGGGGGGGGGGGGGGGGGGAGGGAGGGGAGGACCAGAGGTGGATGAGGTGGTGGAGGGTGTGATTGAGCCATTGATGGAGGAGCGGTCATTTTGGGGAGCAACGAAGAAGAAGAAGAAGAAGAAGAAAAAGAAGAAGAAGAAGAAGGGTTTAAAAGGGAAGGGTTTGAATGTAATAGACAGGGGTATTTGCTTTTTTACATAAATGCATGGACTTATTAGCATTTTTTGAAATTCAAACATCTGGATCATGGAATATTCCACAAATATTCTGTTCGTTAGGGTTAATTTAACCCAGGGGGCTGATTTTACATTTTGTATATGTTTAGAGGGGGTTATTTAGATTTAGGGAGATTGGAGGGGATTATATGGATTTTCATATGTTTTCAGGGGGGTTATGTGGATATCTCCCATGAAAAATATGATTTGTGTTTGTAAATGAATGACATACAAAAAAAATTATTTTGAGCTGATAAATTAAAATTCTACCCTGTTTGGATGGGAGAATAGGGGAGGAATAGATGAGAATAAGACTAAAAAATTGTTTTTGCAATGAATAAGAGGGTATAGTTATACCAGAATAGATGAGAATAAAATAGTATTAGTATTTTAGGTTCCCTTGAAATTGTGTTATTCCACTCAATTTATTCCACTAGTATAAAAAAAGATTCACATATCAAATCATCTGACATTACCTTTATCAAATAAGAGACCCACGTGTTAAATCAATTTTTTATCTTTCATAAATCTATATTCATATCTTATTCACTTTTTATATACTCATTGAAAAATATAATAATAAAATTTTGGTTGTTTGGTTGATATTCCACAAATATTCTGTTCGTTAGGGTTAATTTAACCCAGGGGGCTGATTTTACATTTTGTATATGTTTAGAGGGGGTTATTTAGATTTAGGGAGATTGGAGGGGATTATATGGATTTTCATATGTTTTCAGGGGGGTTATGTGGATATCTCCCATTAAAAATATAATTTGTGTTTGTAAATGAATGACATACAAAAAAAAATTATTTTGAGCTGACAAATTAAAATTCTACCCTGTTTGGATGGGAGAATAGGGGAGGAATACATGGGAATAAGACTAAAAAATTGTGTTTGCAATGAATAAGAGGGTATAGTTATACCAGAATAGATGAGAATAAACTAGTATTAGTATTTTAGGTTCCCTTGAAATTGTGTTATTCCACTCAATTTATTCCACTAATATAAAAAAAGATTCACATATCAAATCATCTGACATTATTTTTATCAAATAAGAGACCCACGTGTTAAATCAATTTTTTATCTTTCATAAATCTATATTCATATCTTATTCACTTTTTATCCACAATTTATTTATTATCAACCAAACAATCAAAATTTTATTATTATATTTTTCAATGAGTATATAAAAACACAACCAAACAAAAAATGACTTATTCTTTACATATACTGAAATAGTTATCTATATAAAAATAGCTTATATCGCTACCCAAACAGGGATGAATGTATTTCCTAAGCTCCTGTTTGGATAGTGAAATGGAGAGAGAAATAAGGGTGAATAAACCCATAATTTTATTTGTTTGCAAGAAATAAGTGAATATAACTATACCATTATAATTGAGAATAAGTTGATGTTGATATTGATATTTCAAATTCTTCTAGAATTGTATTATTTTACTTAATCTATTACATTGGTATAAAGAAATCTCACATCTCAAGTCATGTATCATCACTTTTTATAAAATAAAATGCTACATGTTAAATCATTTTTAAACATTTTATCCACAATTTATTTATTGTCAACCAAGTAACAAGAAAATTTAATATTATGTTTTCGAGGCACAGAGGGCTCTCTAAAACATACCAGACATTACAAGAAGCCAGGTCCACATATTTACTTATTGCCCGCTCAAGTACCATGCATACATGTTCTGCATAAATCATATTTATGTAAGCTCTTGCATCTTTCTTTCTTGTTCCTTTTATTGCAATCTACATATACATTGGATATAAATGAACAGAACAAGCAAATATAACAAGATAAGCCATATCAATGAGAACTTCAATGAGAACTTCTCTTCCAAGCGTGTGACAACGAATGACATATTTTAGCCTAACAAACCCAAACTAAATTGGAAAAGAAGCATCATTGAGAAGAAAAGGATATATAAAATTGAGAGTACTTAAGGCAGGCTATAGATACTTAAGGCAGGCTATAGAGTGTTCAGATGTACCGGTACATCTATGTTAAAACTTATAAACTACAAATTATAGTTTTTAATTTAAAATATATAATTGTTGCATGTTTGCTTAAACTTATTAAAATTTATTTAAGCTAAAAACAACTTTTAAAAGTCATGATCTCTAAACTAGGATAGGAGTGTTTTTCATATTATATCTTATGAATTATTTTTTTAAAAAAATTTTGGACATTACTACCCTTCACTTTATTTATTAAAGACAAGATTTTTCATCTTCTCTATATATTTATTCCATCTTTCAAAAATTTGAGATAACTCACGTAAGAATAAAACTTTAAATTGTTTTTTTTTAAAAAAATTTAAATTATGACTTGAATATTTTAGTTGTGTTTTTTATTAATAGAAATCAAGTTTTATGTTTTTGTCTCTCAAGTTCTATTTTTTTTAATTAACGTGGAATCCAAGATTTCTTTAATATTTGATTTCTTTAATATTTTTACATATTAAATAATGTTAATGGAGGATGAATGGGTCATCATCATTTTATAATTAAAACCAAATTCTTTTATAAGAAAAAAAATTTAAACTTACACATTTAGAATTGGTATTTTTTACCACAATAATGATTCCCAGGCCCCAAATCAGACCCCATAATGTGGCAATAGGGGATTGTCTATTATGCCCATAACTATTTCAACATTAATCCCTATGATTGTGGATTATTATTTAATTTTGAAAACCCTATAATTATTCATCATTAATTGATTCTAAAAATCATACATCAATATTAATATTATTGAAACTGATTTTTATTAATATTATTGAAATTGTTTATGAAGAACACATGGGCAAATCTGGAATTCTATTTTTGAGGTTTTGGAAGGTACGAAATCATTTTTTTTTTTATATTTGGATATCACCTCAACATCTCTCGGATCATGTTTGATATTATTAGATTCGTAATCGAATTATGTTTTGTCTTTTGTTTTAAATGTTTAAACATGATTTTTTTCATGTATTGAATATCATTTTCCATAGTTTGATTTATTTGTATCTCAATATCTATATGTAACATTCCATATTGTTACATTTTTTAATGGATAATTTATTTGATAAAACTGCTACATTATTGACAATGTAAATAATTATTGACAATGTAAATAATTATTTTTAAAATTTATGTTATTTTTGTTACATTCGTAAATGCAACAGTCAACCGCATACATGTATTGATTTATATTTGTTACATTCATAAATGTAACAGTCAACTATATGTAAATTTTTTAACAAAAAAATATAACAGTCAACTAATTTTTTTAATCTGTGTTATTTTTGTTACATTCGTGAATGTAACAGTAGCCGTTTGAAGGATTTTGACAAAAAAAACAATTTAGGTAAGTTTTAGTGTAATTTGAATAAGATCTGGGTGTAATTTAAAATGAAAATTGAGTTACTATGTAAGGATTTTAAAATTTAAATTTTGAAATACATAAATTTTAGTGTAAATATGAAAAATTAGAAACTGATTAGAGAAAAAAAGAGGATTTAGGTTAATAGGAGAGATTTTTAATGAATGACAGATTTGTATTTTGCCCTTTTACCTTTTTTGAAAAGTCAACAGACCAACCAATGAGATGATGACACTTCATGGGGTTTGTGAGTGGACTTATATTTTGGGGTCTTGGTATCATGACTCTTTTTACAATTACACAGTAAAAAAGCGTTTTACGACTTATTCAAACATCCATAACTGTTTAATCTCTGTTTTTCAATAGCTGCAACAAATATATCAGCTACTTATCAGTAAAATTATAATCTATAAACTATAAGTTATAATCTATAAATTTAAGTTACAATGGTCAGAGTAGTTTCTCAATAGGGGCATATCAATCCACTATTCAAATACGCCAGCATTTAGTGAAACAACATACTGTAAGCCTCTCATGACAAGAAAACCACAGTAAAATGTTAAAGCTCTAGACCTTGTCATGACTGAAGTGAACTTACCACAGTACATTGAGAAATTCACCATCAACTAGAGGTAGGAACACAAACAGAAACCCCACATGAGAAGGGCAAAAAGGGAGGTCACTCTGCTGGGATCTGGAGCAACTCTTGAATACCTGCACAAACCTGTAAATGTAGTTGGGAGGTCATTATCTGTTTAAATGGATACATCAAAGAGACATGGGAAGACATCCAAGACGCATGATTGCCAGAAAAATGAAACGAGGGGCAACTCATATGTGCTCTCTCCATCACAGGAAGTATAAATGAGCAACTCAACGATGGATGAGAATAAACTCAACAGAGCCAACATGTCTGTCATCATTTTGAGTTTACAATTGCTAGTTTAGTGCTCTGCTGGCCTAAAAATTCCTGCAAATTGAAACACATACCAATTTGATTTGGGCTTTGATACTAGCAATCGCACGTGTGTACTCCTCTGCCTGACTGTCAAATGACAATAAATCCAAAGTCAGTTTGGTCATGTTTCACAAAATCCAGTTCCATGAGCTACACATAATAGCTAAAAGATGAGGCCAATAAATCCAGTAGAATATCCTCAAAATTCTGTCCAAAGCATAAGAAAGAAGCCAGACAGCTATACTACAATCCCTACCTCCCCACAATTCAGACAGCCCACATATTTGAACACAAACTAGGAGACCAGGATCATGCGTTGCAAAGATATAGCTGCTTATAATAGTGCATGTGAAGAAAAGAGGAGGGATTATTACAGTGATTCAATCATAACAATACATACAACTGGAGTCGGAGAATCAAGAAAGTTCTAAAGCTGACCCGGTTCCACATCCCATAAACAAAAAATGCTTCCTTAGATTGGGAATGCTACTCCATTAGTTTACGTGGTGGCAATGCCACTGTTTGGCACCAACATCATCACCCTAATCAACTTTGTAAAACATTATGACAATAGTTCTTCATGTGGGCCTTTCCACATCTGAATTAGACATACACAGGATGGAGAAGTACAAACCCTATCCATCCTAATCATCAATACTATTAAAAGATATTGTTTCTTTCATATGCAAACACTATTGTTCACCTTGGTTGAAAAAATAAAATCCAAACAACATTTTTGAAACACTATTGAGAACACAAAACAAGAACATATAGGATAACATCAACATTGATGAAAAATGGAAAAAAAAAATGACAACAGCTATGAAAATTTCCCACACACATGTACTGCTATTGTTTTGCAATGTGATAAAGATTTCGCAACATGTTACTTCCATTTGACCAGACACTTGATCAGAATCAGTAGTATTTTGTATAATTCAAGGACAAATGAGGCCTCATAATACCTTTCTAGTCTCGCTTCCTTCTTTGATATGAAATCCAAGGCTTCTGACCAAGTGAACTCAACATGAAAACCCAGGCCAATATCTACAAATACATGGCGTGCATCTGGCCTGTAAGCATGCATACATAGACAGAAAGGGCAGTATTAAAAGAAATAGAAGCATACATGGAACATACCCAATCTATAAAAAAAAATGAAAATGTTACACTCTAAGCATTTTACAGTCCAAAACGCACACCACAAATGTTTTCATTTTTTTTAAAATCATATATCTAATGAGATATGCTTTTATAAAAAGTAAAGTATATACTCCAAGCCTCTAATGAAATGAGTGATATTATTTATAGAAAATGTGAAAATTTTTCAACGAGGTATATACCTCGATACATTGAGTAGATGGGGCAAACAAGGTATATAGGATTGCATTTTGGCCTATAAAAATGACCGAGTGTAACAGAGCTCATAAAAAAATTCCTAAAATGATTAGCACCCTTATCAATGACAATAGAACAAACAACTAATCCCTCAAGTCGACATGGAAGAAAGTGAAAAGGTAGTGATCAAAGGAAGACATACACATCAGCTTGGGCGTACACTTCAGAACCTAGATTGACGAGAGAGCGGAGTGACGTCACACCATTCCTCTCAAGATTTTCTATATTTCTCTGAAGGTCTGAACTGGAGTCAGTCAAGGTTTTCTAATCCATTAAAATACCATAAGAAAAGCATCCATCATGAAATAAGGAATAAAAGGTTTATGGAAATATGATTGAATCCCTAAAAAAGAAGGATACAAAATCTTCTGCTGCTCAAACACCTTGTCCCTGTAATAAATAAGCGCATGTAAGGGTAGTGGTGGAGACTAAAGAGTGAACCCCAACCCACGGAAAAAAAAAGATTTAGAGATGAAAGAAAGAACCTTTGAGATATGGCGCGAACAAGGTCGGGTTTAAGGCGGCGATCGACGAATTCCTCATATTTCTTCACCTTCTCCTGCCGGAGGAAGAGCAAATCGTCGTCCTCCATAATACTTCCCCTCTTATAATTGTTGAGTTCGCTTTATAGATCTCTTTTTTCTTTCCTGCCGGAGATGGCGGTTGATGAACTCCTGGTATTTCTTTACCTCACCTGAAACCTGAATCCAAAATCGATTTTATAGGTCTTTTGCAATTCTCTTAAGTTTCTAAGTTTATATTTCAATTTTTGTAAAATAATGGGTGATGACATTCTGATAATTTTAATAGGTCTTTTTCAATTCTCATAAGTTTCGTAAGGAGATATTTCAATTTTTAAAAAATAATGGGTGATGACATTCTGATAATTTTTATAAGTCTTTTCCAATTCTCATAAGTTTCTAAGGAGATATTTCAATTTTTTAAAATAATGGGTGATGACATTATGAGCTGTCAATCCAAAAGCTTTCAGGTGACGAAGGGTTCGTCGAATTCACATGTTCCTGGTCAATCTGAAGGATATATTTTGACATGCATTTGGTCGAAAATTACAAGCAAAGGTCAACCAATGCGTAGTCGAATGGTTCGCCTGGGTTTTCCATTTGCTTTGATGAGCGACTAAGACAATGTCGATTTTCATAACTAATTACGACTGAGATTTCGTCAAACTGGGCTGTATATTTCATGTTATAGTCTGTCGAATCATATCAAAGGATACTTGTGTTTCTTAAATTTATTTCAGTAGAGATTTAGGTGGTGGGAAATGTTGATTGATTTGTGATGGGGTAGTGGGAAATGTTGGGTAGTGGGATTGATGATTCAGTTATTTAGGATGGTGGGAAGTGTTAGGGTAGTGGGATTAATGGACTTAAAAAAAAACAGAAACTAGGTTTTTGGTAATTTGTGGTTGTGGGTAAAATAAGTATGGAGGTGGGAATAGCTTTGCCCTTTACAATTTAGGATTTTAGGTGAGGTGAAGAAATATTAGGAGTTCATCAACCGCCGTCTCCGGCAGGAAAGAAAAAAGTGATCTATAAAGCGAACTCAACAATTATAAGAGGGGAAATATTATGGAGGACGGCGATTTGCTCTTCCTCCGGCAGGAGAAGGTGAAGTAATATGAGGAATTCATTGACCACTGCCTTAAACCCGACCTTGTTCACGCCATATCTCAAAGGTTCTTTCTTTCATCTCTAAATCATTTTTTCCCGTGGGTTGGGGTTCACTCTTTAATTTCCACCACTACCCTTACATGCACTTATTTATTATAGGGACAAGGTGTTTGAGTAGCAGAAGATTTTGTATCCTTCTTTTTTAGGGATTCAATCATATTTCCAGAAACCCTTTTATTCCTTATTTCATGATGGATGCTTTTCTTATGGTATTTTAATGGATTAGAAAACCCATGACTGACTCCAGTTCAGACCTTCAGAGAAATATAGAAAATCTTGAGAGGAATGGTGTGACGTCACTCCATTCTCTCGTCAATCTAGATTCTGAAGTGTACGCCCAAGCTGATATGTATGTCTTCCTTTAATCACTGCCTCTTCACTTTCTTCCATGTTGACTTGAGGGATTAGCTATTTGTTCTATTGTCATTGATAAGGATGCTGATCATTTTAGGAATTTTTTTATGAGCTCTGTTACACTCGGTCATTTTTATAGGCCAAAATGCAATCCTATATACCTTATTTGCCCCATCTACTCAATGTATCGAGGTATATACCTCGTTGAAAAATTTTCACATTTTCTATAAATAATATCACTCATTTCATTAGAGGCTTGGAGTATATACTTTACTTTTTATAAAAGCATATCTCATTAGATATATGATTTTAAAAAAAAATGAAAACATTTGTGGTGTGCATTTTGGACTGTAAAATGCTTAGTGTAACATTTTCATTTTTTTTTATAGATTGGGTATGTTCCATGTATGCTTCTATTTCTTTTAATACTGCCCTTTCTGTCTATGTATGCATGCTTACAGGCCAAATGCACGCCATGTATTTGTAGATATTGGCCTGGGTTTTCATGTTGAGTTCACTTGGTCAGAAGCCTTGGATTTCATATCAAAGAAGGAAGCGAGACTAGAAAGGTATTATGAGGCCTCATTTGTCCTTGAATTATACAAAATACTACTGATTCTGATCAAGTGTCTGGTCAAATGGAAGTAACATGTTGCGAAATCTTTATCACATTGCAAAACAATAGCAGTACATGTGTGTGGGAAATTTTCATAGCTGTTGTCATTTTTTTTTCCATTTTTCATCAATGTTGATGTTATCCTATATGTTCTTGTTTTGTGTTCTCAAAAGTGTTTCAAAAATGTTGTTTGGATTTTATTTTTCCAACCAAGATGGAACAATAGTGTTTGCATATGAAAGAAACAATATCTTTTAATAGTATTGATGATTAGGATGGATAGGGTTTGTACTTCTCCATCCTGTGTATGTCTAATTCAGATGTGGAAAGGCCCACATGAAGAACTATTGTCATAATCATAATGATTTACAAAGTTGATTAGGGTGATGATGTTGGTGCCAAACAGTGGCATTGCCACTACGTAAACTAGTGGAGTAGCATTCCCAATCTAAGGAAGCATTTTTTGTTCATGGGATATGGAACCGGGTCAGCTTTAGAACTTTCTTATTTTTAACTGTTACATTTATAAACCAAACAAGACCCTAGATTTCTAAAAAAACAATCTTTCATATATATTCCAAAAACCTAGTTTTCTAAAAAAAAACTAAACCCTACATTTTTCTATAAAAAAAAAACAAAAAACAAAGCTTTTTATTACACTATGTACATCATCAACAATTGCACACATAGGATCACAGACAACTTTCGATTTCAATAGGAATTTTTAACAAAAAAGAAGCAAATACACATTTACCTCTTCTTCCCAACGTCAGAGGATTACTGTCTTTTGGAGATCGACTTGACGGTGCGGCAAGGGGTTTCTTATACAGCGGCAGAGAATCGATCAGCGTCTTCTTCTCCGGTGGCAGAGAATCGGTCGGGTTGGCGGGCCAAAGAGCACACGAAGGGATGGAGGGAAGAGAAAACGAAAGGATTAAAAGAGGGATGAGAGAGACCTGGATTTCACGATAGGTCGGGGTGGGTATGGGTTTCACTTTAGGGGAATTTTTAAGGTGGGCGGGGGGGGGGGGGGGGGGTTGTTATGGAAAACCAAAATGGCAGGAGGTGGGTTTAAGAAGGTTGAGGATAAAATAGTAAACTTAACTAAATCGATTTTAATTCCTGAAAAATTAAAAAATCTTTATAACACCCTGTATTATTAAAAAAGAGTTATTTTAGTGGCTACCGTCACCCCCAACTAACTAGGTATATGGTTAACTCTAATTACACATTAAAAATTATCAGAATGTCATCACCCCTTATTTTTAAAAAATTAAAATATCTCCTTAGAAACTTATGAGAATTGGAAAAGACCTATAAAATCGATTTATCCCCCCGTATCCCTATCTTATTAGATGATATTTTATCTTAATCCCTATCATATACTTGAAACTAACGAAAAATATGATTGACTGTAATCATACATGATTAATTATTGTAATATCCTTTTAACATTTGCTTGATAAATTACGGTAATACACTAACTAGATTAGTACTTGACTTTAATGAGATTTATTTATTTTACGATGCCTTTTTCCATTTTTCTTAACTTTCTACGGAGTTATACCCTTTTTCATTGGTGAGTATAGAATAATAAGAGAATTTTTTTAAAAAAGGGGGTATTTTTGTCATTAAAAAAACTAAATTAGATTTTTTTCACATTTTATAGGGGCTTTTTTAATGTATTTATTGAACAATTAACTCAATGATTAAATCTATAAATCATACATACTTTCTAGGGACTTGAAGCAATTTTTTAATTTTACAGGGATCAAAACTGATTTAGCTAACTTTTCAAGGAGTATTATCAATTTTTCTCTAATGGTGCGTTTGGATGTGAAGTTGAAACTCTGAAATTCTTAAAATCTTATGTTTCAAACTCAACATTTAAAAAAATGTTTTATTATATTTTCAACCGCATGATTTTTTGGCCTAAAAATGAATATTGTGATTTGAAAAGCTAAACGCTGAAAATGTGTTTGAATCTGAGTTTCAGAATTTTTAACCTTTCAAATGCAAAATCTACTTAAACTCATATCCAAACAGACCCTAAAACAAAATAGGAGGTGAAAATAGCTTTGCCCAATTGTAAATCCTAAACCCTAATTCCTAAGCTATAAAATGAACCGTGGACCACAAACACCAAAATGTAAATACTAGAAAACAATGGACCCCTAGACCCTAGCCTCCCATTTGGTTTAGGATTAACTGATATAAAGTGGTATATGGATTCCAGCTAACCCCTGAAATTAAATTATCCTAAATTACTCAATGCAAAAGAATATGTGGGTTCAATAGTCCACTATCAAATCAACAGTTATCATCTCTTATAAATCAACTGTCATCATTTTTTCACATTTTATAAATCATTATCCACAACTTATTCAAACAACAAAATTTTTTATTATAACATTTCTAACTAGAATAATTCAAAATATAAGAAAACAAAAAATTATTTTATCCTTATTTATTTTAAAATAGTGGAGGGCAGATTTTCAGCTTACCAGATTCGGGTTATCAGATCTGATCGCTCCCGTTCTTCTCTGCCTCATTTGACCGTCGTCCGCCGGCGAACACTACTCGAACGTCGAAGACACGGTGAGGTGGGGACCTGCGAAAAGCCATTCGACGCTTAAGTCAGTCAAGGTGGCCGAAAGATAATTTTTTCAAAAATAATTGTGCATACCTTCTTTATGAGGAGTTGCCCCCTATTTATAGAGGATTTTGGATGGTACTAGGGTTTCTTGTTGATCTCTTCCCATCGGACGGTCGAGAGTTCTCCTGTCATCAATGAGGAGACCAAAGATACTCTCACGATTTGGTCAATTATAAGTTGATATATATACCTATATTTAATTGGGATTTCTTGGATTTAGTCAATGATGACTTGATCCTATGATATATATTGTCACTAATTGAATTTGAATATTGATAATTATCAAGTAATGCAATATATCCAGGGGGATCAAGAAAATATATGACTGGATAAGTACTGACTTGGATTGCTGTCGTCGGGTTGATATGGGTCTATGATAATTATCAATTAATGCAATATATCCAGGGGGATCAAGGAAATATCCAGTCGGGTTGACTTGATCCTATGATATAACATGTTTGCTCAGTGGTACTAATAAAACTCTTCTAGCTTGTAGGGTTTGCTTGAAGTTTCAAAACTAAGGGTGTTTTTCAAATTGTGTTTCCAAACGCACCCTAAGAAATATGTCTTTTGAGGCAGGTTATGAACACCAAACTAGTTTTCAAAGGTCTACCTTAATTTAAAAAGAAAAAAAGAAAAAGAGGAAGATGATGTCTTGCAATGAAAAAGGGAAATAAACTTATTTTATGGAAATATTGATCTAATAAAAAAATTAATCAATTTAATCATTCAGACCAATCATAAGAGAATATATCATCCTATCACTTTTTGATAGAGATGTCATCAGTTTTTGGATTAGTTCATATCAGCTTGAGTCATACAAAATCAATTTTTTTTTATTTGATTTTTCCCTTCTATTAAATTTTTTCTAATTTACACTTTACAAAAAGTCACGTGTAATGGTTTGTCACTTGGAATAAGCTATTTTGATAAAAATTTGAAAAGATATAATTATTTTGATAAAAGAAAATATATGAGTATTCATTTTGACAAAAAGAAGTTCCCATGAATATCTTCAACCATATGATTTTTAGGGCTAGCATTTCAACTATATGGTTTCTAATGGTTCCTTAGCTTCAGTATGTGGAGGGGTCCAAGAAATAATCACCAAGAAACTCCTTAAATATGAAGAGCCAAACAAATATTTTTCCTTGGCTAGTTTGATCTATAAGCTTTTTGGGAGCTCCTGAATAGTAAGCCCCACTGTTTTGTTTGTTTTTTTAATCTCTCTTTTTTCGCTTTTTAATTTTTTTAATAATAGGACTCACTTTTGTTTTGTTAGTATTTGTGGCTTAATAAATCAATGTTTAGTTTTTTCAAATGAATTTTGTTCTAAAGAGAATCACATTTAACTCTTGCATAGCTTAACAAGTGGGGATTTGTATTTAAGCAGTGACTTAAGGTTGCCCCATTTGTTTATGAGTATGGTTGATGAGAGGTTATAAATTTTAATTTGTGTATTTAGGTATCAAGGGTATTATGGTTAATTTAATGTCTTTAATGAGAAGACACAAGACCCTTGATTTGGTGAACCCACAAAAGGGTTCACCTCCACTCTTTTTTAAAGAACTAGTTGTTATGCATGTGCAAATGCACATGAACAAAGTCTAATACGTTTTTTGAGTAACATTCATGTCAATAATTTAGTTACAATAACATAATCGTAATATCTGTTATGTAGTTATAAAACTAATTATATGTTGCTCAATATATTATTCTAATTTTGATTGTCTAATGAAATTTATACTTGAACAGAAGCTCAAATTAGTGGATTTTGTGATAATATGCATATATATATAATATATATCATTGACTATAAAAATATAATAAATAGTATTTCAACTCATATTTGAGATGAAACTATATATCATTGAAACTTAGCCCTTACAAAATTTAAAATATGGTGCCAAACATGCAAAAAAACATATTATAGTAAACAATATCCCATATGCATTTTTTTAAAAAAAAAACTGATACACAGAATGAAAAAATATTTAAAATTTAAGGAAAAAAATAACCAGAAAGTAAACCATCATATTTAAGTATATTAGGTCTAAAACATGATCGAAACAAAATCAAGTCAGTATCCATACATAATTGATCACTTCAAAAGAACCAAATAATACAATCTTTAAATTCAAATTAAATGGATAAAATAATTCTTTCATATTCATTACGGTGACCATCATGGGCAATCGTTCTTATTGTATAAGATGTTAATTTTTTTTTACTGGATGATTCTCATGAACTATTATATGATGATTTCATATCTGGTTTCTATAAGATTTTTTTTCCTATGTAGTTGACAGGTACATGATATGTTATTTTTTTTATCTTAAGATAAAGATATGTGAGTGTTTATATGCGGTCTTCATTCCCTTACATGATTATTCGAGTTCTTTCTAAAGGCATTCATTTTTTACATGACATGTTATAAATATATTAAATAGCTTAATATTTGGATAAAAAATGATGACATTTAAATCTGATTTCTGAAGCTCAAATAACATTGAGAAATAATATGTAATAATAACATCTGGCTTTTAGATATATACTCAAATGAAAATGCACGCCTTCACTTTTTTTTTCTTTTATAAAGTGACAATTTTAATCAAATCCAAATAATATTTTTTAAAAAATAATTCAGATATTAATTCAAAATATATTTTAAAATAAATATAAATTTATTTTTACACAAGTAAAAGAATAATGACAGATGATAAAAAAAACATACCAAAAAAATAGAAAAATGTGGTAATGAGAATTTGACCAACGCAAGTAAAAACTTTTTCTTTTCAAAGTAATTTTTTTGTTGAAGATAATCTAGAATAGATTAGATATTGATGGAACATAGTGTAATACATTGCTCATATTATCCTCTATATTTTTTTAATCTTATATAACAACATATATAATGAATCCACTATTTGATAAATACATTAAAATAACTCCCGAAATTTTATATATTCAAATTTTAACACTTGTATATTGGATTTTAATTTTTTTGTGAAACCACTAAAGGGGTTTTTTTTTTTATTATTTGATATCGGAGGGACCCCAAACAGGTGGGCAAGTCAGCGCTAAGACTCAAATCCAAAACCTACACTTAATATATATAAATCAATCGTTATGCTATGATTACTGGGACTCCACTTAAGAGAGCAAATAAGTTGAGGAAATATCCATTAATATATCTCACCGAGAACTAAATGGGGGAGTAAGGACAAGAAGTTATGTATTGTATATTATTATGCAATGTCAATCATCAATGTCATGCATGACAACTATCATTGTACAACATGTCAAATCAAGATATAGACTACCAAAATTTTCTTCAATGTGTGAGATTATAGCTAACAATAACATTAAAACACAACATTGACACAACACAAGAAAAAAAGTGATATATTATAACTATGAAAATATTTTATACTCAATTTTTATTATGAAAATATCAGATTCCAAATATGTCATAAAATATATTTGAATAAATGGCTATTCAAAATTTAAATAAATTTCATAATGTATGATTATATCCAAAAAAATCTATGAAATCAAATCCTATTCAAATTTTAAACCTCATATATTTGTCATAAATTTTTGTAAATATAATTTTACAATAATTCCATCATTGAAAATATTTTAATTTGAGAGTTTATTTTGTGATTTAGATAATATCCATAATAACATTCAAATTTAAAGTTAGATTTTAAACAGATTTCATAATTTTATTGACATTTTAAAATTCCTGGATCACATTAAAAACCTATCAAAGATTTTTTTTAGCCATATTTGGATATGATTAACATCAAAATTTCTGTGTACCATGCAAATGAAAAAAAAGGAGAAGTCGGATAAATTCATATTAAAAATTAAATAAACTTTAAATAGATATCATCATATCCTTTAGATATATCCTAAAATTTATGAAATCAAATATTTGGCCATTTGTAGATATGATTAAAATAAAAATTTCTAAGTACTATGTAAATGAAAAATTAGAAATGAGAAGAAGGATAAATTCTTGCTAAAAATCAAATAAACTTTAAATAGATATCATCATATACTTTATATATATATATATATATATTATATATATATATATATATAATATATATATATATA